>DWMG01005525.1:0-10134 GCA_018244855.1 Elbella merops | reverse complement strand
GTGGCGTGCCATTGGAAAGGCCTATGTCCAGCAGTGGACGGGAATAGGCTGATAATGATGATGATGATGATGATGATTAACTTGAAGTACTGAGATAATAGAGTGAGACAAAATGTGTTTATGCGAACGGTACTGATCTTTGAGCAAACGCATTGGGGATGCAATCCACGCATTTATCTACTCGTAATTATATTGGTTGGCTATTACCTAATTTGGGTTTTGGATTTCGTAGACGTAAACATTTCTTTCAATATATGTATAGCGTTCGGTGTTCACATCCCTAGTATTGGAATAATATATAAAATAGAGGACCACTGCTATGGGAAACTGGCTTGACTATAATATGGATTTGTATATTGTATCTGTAATATTGATAGACCAATGGACTTACGGAGGACGATGATGACGATGAGGTATATATTGAAGCATGCACGCATTACTTTAACACTTCCGTTATTTGTACTACATGTTTTAACATATATTAAGTAAGCATAAATAAACAGTCCATTCCACGGGCCCAGGTTTCTGCTATGACCATGACCGCACCAAAAACATTCAAGGTCCTCCTCGCACCAAACCTCGCTTTGCCCTAGGACAGAAAGACGAGCTGTGGTGTACGTAGTGATATTATTGTCTGTTTAGAATATATGGAAGTATTCATGGTCATTAGTACACTGGAATATACATACATTTATACCATTTAATCTTTTATTTTATGGAAATAACAAAGCTTTGATGGCAACTTGTTTAGATATTCATAAGGACTTACTAATAATAAAGTATTTTTTCTAGTTGTTGGATTAAAATCAACTTGCTTCTCCAAGTATTTTGATAACACGAGTCACGTCATATGATTGGCCACGACTAAGCGTTCAGAACTCTGAAATTCAAGAGGGTTTCTAACTAGGTTTTACAAATCCATAACAGTCTGACAATGTTAGCAGAAATATTTGAAACATGTAAAAATTTTGGATATTATGTATTTGAGATCGTGTGCAGGGCGGCGTGTAACAACATTAAAACAAGGAAACTGTGGCAGTAGACCGTCCAAACGTGGCCCAAAAAATACAAAACATTTCGTAAGCAAACATGCAATATGGGATTCGCAGCGTCCCTATTCCAAACATGTCAGCGCATGTTTACAAGGGGGCGCGATTGGTTAACGGCGCTTGTCCGAACAACGTGCTCCAACGTACCCAACTTTTTGCTCACTTTTGCCCGGCTCACCTGAAAAAGCAACGGTGTCGCTGGCCAGTAATTCACTACAGTCACGACATGCAAACGTGCTGCCTGAGTAATCACGTCCTGTGTTAACCCATTGTCCCGCGCCGCGCGGATACAAAAACCCTGTGATTTGCTGACATTACTCCCGGATGAGATTGCGGGCCCCATTATCTACTTACGAGGATAAAATTACGGCTTTATTTTAAACCGCAATGTATTATCTTCATTTCAACGCGCTTTGCGACAATAAAAGGTGAATTTCCGCTGCAAAAGTCGGCCAGGAGAGGAAATAGCCTCGCCTCTATAATAAATGTAAAGGGTAGCTGTTACAAGTCCAATTTTCCATGATGTGATAAGTCTCGACTGGGAGCAATTCGTAATACTTAACATCAACTGGCTTTTCTATGGCGAATTCCTCAATTAAGGACATAAATTCCATGATCAATTAATTATTACTATTATTATGTCGCTACGCCACGTTACCTAAAGAGTAGACAGAGATCTTTGAGCACCAAATATGCATCCTTACAAATATGACATGCTTCTTATACATACATACATCATTCTCTTTTCGATTTCGGAAATTTCTCACAACCCATCAGTCAGTATCTGAGTGGGTTTAGGTTAAGATGCTGGAGTTTGTTTGACTGTAAAAGTTAAAAGTTCAATGTAGCGTCGCGTCTACACCACTTGTGTCGTAGCCACAAGAGTGTTAAACCACTGTTTTATGGTCTGCAGGAGGTAAACAGGAACAATGTAAAAAGGGGTGTCGTCGACCAAAGCATCTGTGGCTAAACATACTGTTTCGTAGTCAGCTAATTGGAGTGGGATAGATATATATACAGATAGCTATTGACTGTAGTGACTTCTTAATGCACCTTCGTAAACCATTACTTTCCTCTACATCATCAACATAGGCCCGTTTCCGTCCAATGCTGAATATAAGCCTCACCAATAGCATGCCGCTGGGATCGATTTTCAACTCGTAATGTCCAACCACTGCCAGCCACTTTACATATATCGTTACTATACCTATCTGAAGGGCTTCTGACCCTTCTCGAAGAGAAAAATACAAAAAAAACATTTGTTCAAACAAACCAAGAAATAATGCACGAAGCACTAAACACGTAAGTTACTTTCCGCTGTTGCATGTGTAGGAATAACTTAAATATATTAAACAGTTTGACGACTAAACCCGGGTGAAAAGCGTTGCTTGCTATCATGACGCGTGTGCCCGCGCCCCCGCGTCGCGTCGCCTCGAAGAGTAGCGAACCGTCTAGAGCGGCCGGAACACACAAGCCGTGCGCTAGCGCTCCCACTTGGACAGAGGACCAGCAAACTTCACGGCGAACAGTCGTGTGCTCTTTCTTGATATTGTTTTCGTTTCGCGCTTACATTCTATTAGTCCTTCCTTCCAAGTCGTGTTTTTCTTAGCTTGCTCTAACTCCTGTATTAATTTTTCCGGTGATATGTAACTCGTAATGCATCCCGGAACCGATCCTGAAAGGACACAAACCAGATTACCGTCAGTGCCCTGACATACATTTATTACAAGAATGTAAAATCCACTTTTCGAGTGATTTCATTAAAACATAAGAGTAGTCGATTCAGTATTCAATAAGCTTACTTGTACAACGAGATGTTACAAAACAAAAATGTGGCACTGTTGATAAAATGTTTTTGTATGAAATAACTTTACAAGTAATGACCAACAATCATAAATATACTAAGCACACGTGTAATAAGATAGTTTCAAATAACATTTTTAAAAATGTCATAATGTTTTTCATCACACACAATATTATCGTATATATTAAAATTCTTCAAATTACAACAAACTAAATTTTAAGATTGATTTCCATGAAACCACAATAAATAGGAACATTGAGTACCTTCAAAAAATATTTACTTATATTTACTAAATATTTACTTCAAGCTTTACTCGATGGCACGGGCAGGAGGGCATACTTAAATATATGCGTCGTAAAACTGTCGGATTACGGGGCTGCGTCCTCAAACGAAAACTTATCCTTCGCCATTTTTATATTCACTGGTAAGTTTGTGCCTACATTACCCACTCCAAAAAATTAAGCAAAGAGACTCGTATTATTTGCGGCCGCACGGAGCCGACGTGCTCCGCGTCCCAAATGAAGCTGACTTCAATAATTACGATTTTTAAACACGCTTAACGACGTATTTAACTTTACCGCCCCTTCCGACCTTAAATCACACTCGCATAAAGTTTTCCCCATCTCATTTTAAGCAAGTAGGCATATTCTTGTGATTATCTGAAAAAAATAAACGTTAAAAATAAATGTAAAGGTACTTTTATGCTCGACGTGAATGCAAAGGGATATAATTTGTACATAAAAGCGTTGAAAAGACTTTATAATACGTGGAAGGGTCATTTCACGGCTGTTGAGTATACAGCACTTGCGACAACAACCTTGGAACGAGACGGACTGGGGCCTGTCGCACTCGTGTACACGTTTAAGTATATTGACATTATGTGAGAATAGTTAGACTTCTTAATTATGAGCTTACCTGGAGAAGAAAATTAAAAATATCTTGCTTAGTTTTTCATGATAGAAGAATGTTGCAGTAATGAAATTACAGTTGAAAATTTTACTCGTTTATAGAATGACGTCTAAGTATAATAAATATAAGTTTTATTACTCGTTTCGACTGCCTCGTGTTGGATGCAAGTGCCACTGCCGTTCGGGAGGTCCCGGGTTCGATTCCCGGGTCGAACACTACAAAAATTTTATAATTTAGATTTTAGATAGTAGTGGTTCGAAATCTGGATATGTGCCCGCTGCATGGCAATAGGCTCACCACCTATTCCATAGTGGGACGTAGACGTAACCGGTGAAACTTGAGAGTGTTCTGCATTCCTCTGCCTACCTCTTCGGGGATTACAGGCGTGAAGTTACATTAAGTTTTATTAAAACGGTAGCTTACTATATTAATAATAAATAACTAAATTTTTCCACATAAACTCGTCACAGAGTAATTAAACAGTTTGTCGAGTCGCGCCCGCCCATAAAGTTGAAATATCGAAACGAACCAATTCGTCTCTGTCGACAACCCCTGTTCTGTGAGTTGGATTAATGGGTAACGTAATTAAAGTAGTAAACACCAGGTGCCTCTTTAGCCCTCCACCGGCAAACTAACAGCTCTGCCTCTTATACGTGTTATAACTAGAAATGCCATACGTCCAACATTATTGTGGACCATTCCATTATTTCTTAACTTCTCAATGTCACCAAATCTTTCCCCAAATCTTTTCTCCTCAATATTACGTGACTAAATTTCTTGTTTCTCAAAAACGCACGCAACGCACTTCCTGACCTCTGGGTTGCAGGTGTCCATGGGCTTCCTGACCTCTGGGTTGCAAGTGTCCATGGGCGACGGCTATCAGTTACCATTACCACCAGGTGACCCATTTGCTCGTTTGCCCTCTATTTTATAAAAAAAAAAGTAACGAATCAGCGCACAATATTTTTGAAGATATTAAAAAAAAATTGCTTCAAAATACATAAACATACCTAATTACTATTCATAAAAGACAGATAATTTCAGACCGACGAAGGTGTGCATATGGAAACTTTGATTATAACTTCAATCTACAGAGATAATGAAACGAGATTCAAAGAAACAAATCAAAAGGTTATGTGAGGTTTAATGTCTCAGTCATTCTTAGTTCTGAGCAAAAATATATGCTCGACCTAGTCGCACACGAGTCGCGATATACAACAAGATGTTGAATCAGACACGGCGTGTCTGCCTTCACACCATTATAACATGAATGTGGCTTCTTAATGCGACGACGGTATTTAAAAAAATTGGTTGGTTAATTTTCTATCGCGTTTTTATTTACTTGTAACTTTGTAAAGCCATCATTAGAGGAAAGCGACGATGTGAAGTTTTTTTACGAGCATGTTTTCGTATAAATTTGAGGGAAAAAAATATTTTACAACCGCAATTAGTTTATGTAGTAAATTCCAAACAGGGCGTTCTTCGAAAAATTTCCAAATAATCTTCATTTGTGATGTAGTGAAATTAGAATTACTTAATTTATTATAGTATACTTTCGTTACTTAGATAATCTGTATCTGTTATTGTTACCTTAAAAAACTTTCTTTCACATCTGCCAAGAATATTATGCGATACAACAGCTGCCCGGCTCGGCTCTTTTACGACATTGGTATACATGTATTTTCAGGTTAGTAGGTAACGCGTCTCTGAAACTATTTCACAGCATATATATTTTTGATGAAACTCATTTAAAATAGAAAAATCACCATCATAGTCACGGAAACTGAAAAAAATTATCCGTACCTGTCAAATCTCCCGGAGCTAATTGAACTACATACAACCACTCGTATAATACGACATTATTTTGGACCCCAGCTGATACAGAAATATTACAATAAGCAATGAATAAAATGTCCTACGAAAAGACCTGATGGGCTGTAAATAAATATTATTATCCTATTAACTATAGTTTAAATAATGATTTAATCTCAAAACAAAATAACGCTTTTTAATTTAGTAAATAATGTAATACATCTAATTTATAATGTCAAATCTGATCATCTTAATACCTTTGAGTAAATGATCGGTAATTCAATCAGTTTTACTAACGCTCGGGCTAAGGCCGGGGCGCCGCAGAGATTCATTTTGATTAAGGCCAGATTACGGTTCAAGACCCGTGAGAGAGTCCACGTGGGGACCTCGCTGGGCGACACATAAACAACCCATATGGTTTATTTTTTATTTATGTTCTATCCATTAGTCAACATAAGGTAACATTACGCCTGTTTTCCCTGATGGAGTAGACAGAGGAGTGTAGTACTTCCACGTTTCACCTATTGCTCATTAAAGTAAAAAGCTATTAGCATTATTATATCATTACGTCAGGTACTTCACGAGGTAAGCAGACGGCACAGAGTGTAATATGTCTCGATGGTCACAGTTTAAACCTGCTTGGTTTATGTTCATCACTCTTATCCTACATATTAATTAACAGTGGTACGAGTGCCTCTACTTCACCGAAAACATTAGTTAACATTATCCAAAAAGTAGTCGGAAATACCAAAAATGTATACCTATAGCGGTTATGTAAATCCATGTTTTTATTATTACCACCCTTTACATGTGTACATGTGTACGAGTTGTGACTATTTAAGTAGAGTGGTTTTAATATACCTTAAATTTGTAAAACACGAGCATTTAGCCACTCCGGCTACGTCAAGGCCACGCTGAAAATCAGTGAATCAATCTTAACAGCCACAGCTCATATATAGGCCGCTCGTAGTTAAACATCTTGCGTCGCTGCGTAGACTTATAAACATTTGCAATTATCTTGACAGAGACTGAGAGTGCTTATCATTTATATGATTTTATCAGTATTTAGAATCTTTAAATACAATTTCCTTACTCTATTATTATGTATCCCACGTTTCATCAGTTACATTTACCTCCCACTATGGATTAGGTGGTCAGCCTGTTGCCAAAGGTCGGCCACAGAACTATCACCAAACTATCAGCCAAAAACCCAATTTTACCCGATCCGGGAATCGAACTCAGGACCTCTCAATGGACAGTCGCGCTTGCCCCGACCAAAGAAATACACGTAATTACGATGTCATATGAAAATAATACTAACCTTCTAAAAAATATTTTTAACGTAAAGTTAGTGCCATAAGAATGAGTGTGATAATTTCGGTAAAGTTACGTAACACCCGAAAAAGAACATTACAAAACAAAGCAAACACATTATGCAACTGAACAAACAACACCCGTGATAATTTTAAAACTCTTGATAATAAAACTTGTTCCGGACACTTTATCGAGGCAGCTCCTTCTTCGGTAACAATACACAGAATAAAGTGTCCCAGTATTTCGTTAGCGGCTTGTCGTCAGCAGCGAAAATTTAGTGTAACCTCTTTTAAACTTGACCTCCTGCGAAAAACAATGAATGAATGGAGCGACTAGTGGAATTGCTTTTATACTCTTGAGTACTTTTCACAGAAAACTGCAATTGTTTTATTTTTTACTTCGTTCACGTTGTTGTGAAGGCAACGGAAACACGATTTTTGATTTTAAAACTTTGGTGTTTACCATTTTATTCTTTTTAATACGGCTATCGTTGTACATAATAGTATCCAAAATGACGAGCTCGTATGTAAGAATTTGAAAGTTTAAATTCGGTATATTTAAAATTAGTAGGTAGGTACTCTTGCACTATGTCTGCGGAAATAATGTATATGTACATCAACAAGAAAAACAAAATATTATGAGTGAAAATAGATAGCGTGCTTGTTTCTGTTAGTCAAATTATTATTATATACATCGTTTTAATAACTAAAACGGGTTTTAACGCTTGATTATAACGCTATTATACCGGTTCTAACGTTGTTGCCCAGGCGTCACGTATATACAGTAATACCATACATTGTCCCACACGACACTGTTCACAAACAAAGTGAACAGTGTCCACTCGCTCCACAGTTCCGCGCAGCGTCCCCACACCCGGATGACGCGGCGCGCCGCCGGCGTTTTATATTATCTCCTTTTACATTTCTTTTGTAAAAACAAAGGGGGATCCCACTTTTTACGAATTTTGCTCTTCCTTGAATCCCCTAATACTGTACGAAAGGGGATTTACGGCATACAAAATCTTACATTGGTGTGTATCGCACAGGATTTTCATATGATATAGTGTTATGTTTTAAAGTATAATCATTATCTTATACGTGAGCTACGTCTTGTAAAAGTTGGTGTTGCTGCCATGTGGACTATAGCGTGGCCCACCAGGCTAAGGTGCCGTCATTCGTTGAGTAAGAGTACATATTGTACCACTACCCATATTAAAGGCCACGCAAGTGAGTACGCCGGTTTTATATGCGTTTATCATATTATGTGGGGATTTAATCCCGTACACAGGGTCGTATAGTTGACGGGTATTATTACAAATACGTCAATGTAAGAGCTTGATAAACATCAAAAAAATGGTAGTATACAACTACTTTTTCATTTTTACTTTTAATATATACTAGTTAATACCAGCGACTTCGTCTGCATTGCTAGTTTACTAACTACCTATATTAACAATTAGCTGTGCCCGCGACTTTGTATCCTACCACCGAACCACGCGGGGCACATCGCGTTCAACTGACGCGCTTCCACCCCAAGCTAAATCCTATTTAATATGATGATATGATGACTGATTATTATACATGGATCTGAGGTCTATTTTCTTTGGTACATATTACATGATGATTGACATAAATTAAAATAACTTCATTATTTGTTAACCGATTTAAATGAAAAAAACACTGAATGTTAAGTGAAGCCCATCATAATATAATCCTGAGAACTGCATTCAAATAAGATACGCCGTTTCTGAGATTAGCGTGCACAAACAACGATTCGTTAGTTTTATTATATGTATAGATATACATAATTTTATGTGCAGAATAAAACGCGAGAACAAGCGACACGTAGCGACCCGTTACTGAACACGTAGTGCTTATGAAAATCTTTACGAGTATTTCCGTTACGATTTTTTTTATAAGGGCCAAATGTCTAGGAAATAAAATTTAGTAGACCTCGTTGATAGCTATTCATTAGTTGTCTCGCGATTTGCGCACAGCGGCAGACCAATTTACGAATTGGGTATTGGGTTGCTCTCAATTTAGGTGCATTTTAACTCCTTGTCAAAATTAGACAGAAGCGGTCGACGAATGATCAATGAAAACGTATGTAATACACAGATAAACATGTTTTGCATTTACGATACTAACGTGAATTGTACTCACTGGTTACAAATAGTCAAAATGTACTCATTATCTTCATAATTTATTTGTCATTTTAACTTCTAACCTTTTTCCCATGCTTTGAATCGACGCAACTAATCCCACCGAAGTAAATGATCCTAATCACTTGAATTTTCTGGAACGTTAGCCCCGGGCGGGCGAAAGTCGAGCAATTTTGATACAATCTAGATTCTAAAGCTATTACCTTACTTGGGTAGGCTGATTAAGGGAAAAGATAAGCGGACACGTTATGAATAGTTTGCTTGATAGAAGATAAAAATGTTTTCATCGTCTAGCTAAACATTTATATTATTATTGGTTGTAAATACAACCAATAATAATATCAATTGAACTGTCTCACACACAAGCCTTGCTATATCACCTCTCAAAACATATAATGATATGCGGCTTAAGTGTGAAGTTGGGATCAAAGAAATACTAAGTATTAAATTAATTACTTAATTACTTTCCGAACAACCTAACCTGATGATCGAAGGGATAGGCAGAGCAGTGTTGTATACAGCTACCTACTATTACTACAGTTGCGTACACTATCATATAGATATTAAGTTGATATTATGAATAATTTGGCGTAGGTTTTGAAACAGATGTTACTTTATGGGTGTAAATAAAAACTGCAGTAGCTTTTACACTGGAGGAAGTAGTTATTTACGACACGCTTTGGTGAGAAGTGTAAATGCGCACACAGAACTGGGTCGGAGGCGTTTCTCCAGACGGAGCCGCCGGCATCATGAATGAGTTAGCAGCGCGAGGCGGACGCTTGGTTCGTTGTAGTTATGTAAGTTCTCACACGCTTTTTGCTCATTCTCTTTTTATTACGGTGTCGGCGGAATAGTGGAGTCAATTGGCAACTTCACCTACTTCACAAACATTAGTCGGAACATTATAACTGACTCACATAACAAAATTAACGTACAACAATAAATGTATTATTCATACATCGACGCGCCAAGTCCCGTAAGGGGTAGGCACTAGGCAGATAACACCGAGTAGCAAATATCTTTATTCTTACATACCTATCGTGGTTCTTTCACATTCATCACTCTCATTATAATGTATATGCAGG
>DWMG01005524.1:0-10135 GCA_018244855.1 Elbella merops | reverse complement strand
GTGATGTTAAATTTTTTTAGGAAGTGCAATTTTCGTAAATGTCTATAATAATGATGACAGTGAATAAAATAAAAAACTAGAGACGATTTGTAGAGACGACTTGTCTACTTCTTCTTTATCTACATACGTTTGCTACCCTTTTTCTTCATTACCATTTCATAGCTGAAACTATTTTTTCGTTCTACGCTCGTGATTCAACAAGACCTTTAACGAGAGCCAGAGAACTCTATTGCGTCAATCTAGAATTAGCGCTGATACTGGCCAGCTTCATTAGGCCAAATTAGGGGGGCAATACGGGTGTTTTATTAACTGATAAAACTGTATGTCTGTCTGTACTCGTATAATATGGACGGACGTTTAAGAATGTTTACTAAGAAAAGTAGCGTTCGATTAATGGTTTTTTACCCCGTTGTTTATAGGCTTGCGGGGTTTTTCTTAGTTTTGAATAATACGTAGATCATTCTTTTAAATAAACTGTTGATTTTTTTAATTACAGTAAACTGCTTCGACGGTAGATTGGTTGCAAGCGTGACTACTGATTGAAAGATCCTAGGTTCGATCTTGGGGACGGATACTATTAGGGTTTTCTAACTTGAAATTCGTGGATTTGAGCTCGGTGTATGGCAGCAGGCTCACTCCCTATTCTATAACAGGACATAAATGAAACTAGTGAATAGTGGCAGTATCATTGACATTCTGCGCCCTGAAGCCTTATGGGACCGTTATGATATAATAGTAAATATTTTTGTGTAAGAATTGTAGATATTTATAATAAAAAAAAACCGTTTGAAACGCTCTCGATAATCAGGTGATAAATATTCGACGCAACTACATTCCATAGGTTCGTCGTTAAGTTTTACGAGCGCTATCATTGAGACCGAAACCGATAAAAGTCTACGTAACACGTGAGCGGGCACTAACTTTGACCTGCCTACGCAACGGGAGACAGTCACGTATGTTTTAATGACACTATTCATTTATTTAGTCTTTATCGTACAACAAAAAGTAGGCATAACTTAGCCGCGTGTTGAATAGTAGGAGCCATATTCGGAATAACATCCAGCTTTAAGCCTTTTTTAACCGACTTTAAAATAAGGAGGTTCTCAATTCGACTGTGATTTTATGTGTAAGAAGAGAGGAGCGGGGTTGAGGGAGGTGTTCAAAAGCTGCAACCATACCCTAGTAAAGGTACTGTATTATGATCGATTTTTTTTGCTGTAAAATCTTCTTGGTTTTCCTGCTCTAGTCCTAAGCCTGATTATGAAGCGAAAAGTCTGTTATAGTGATTGAGAGTCATGCCCATGGCGGAAATAATCGTCATTTGAATAATAATTCAACATCTTGGCTAGATAACACGATGGACCGCCTAAGCTTTATTATACAAAATTAACATATTTATTAAAATCATTTTATAACGAATCATAAAACGCATAACGCATGTAGAGTTGAAAACCTTTATTCATTGAAATAATTTATTATGTGTATATTGAATTTTACGATACGCTTTCAGTACTAGACTAGATGTCTTTACCTGTACCTGACATAATATATCGTAAAGATTCAAAGTCGGCTTATGATGATAAGTATTTTTATCAACCCAAACACAGAGAAATTAAAACTATTGCTGAATTAAATGTACAGTTGAATGTTTTGGCCGGCTCTGCGATGCCCACCCCGTAAGACCAGCACTGAACTGAGACAGGTTGGTAATGTTGATACGAAACGTAACATCACGCCTGTAATCTCCGAAAAGGCAGGCAGATGACTGTAGAACAATCCCTCATTTTACCAATTATATTTACGTCCTATAATATTGATGATAATTAAAACATACAACAATTCAATCATTGGATACCATTTGAGGTATGCTAGTTAACGGGAAACACACCAACACTAATTTGTAGAAACGAATACCTTGATGAACACCCCTTTTAATCTCTCGTCATCATAATGTACACGGTGATTCAGATCCATGGCAGCTTGTTAAAAGCCGCTCTACGAAAAAGTAGAGATAGGCTTTTGTAGAGACTTCATTGTCTCCAAGACAATACGTAGTTCTAATAATGGAAACATCTTTCTTTCAGTGCTCTCTCCACGTGGGTGCAATAATTGGTACCATTTGTATTGTTTTGGAAATGTAGAGTTAGGAAGCGTAATGTCTACAGTCTTGCTTTAATTGAATCTAGATAAATATTACAGTTAATGTCCACCATTTATACTCTAATAGATCAGACTTCAGCATCTTATTAGTGGGGTTTAATCGTTAAATCTTTGTGCGAGATTTAAATTTTTGTAAGATAAATTTATACAATTTCATGTAATCCTGAATGCAATTAGAAATCAGAACAAAGAATAGACAATTATACTTTAAACATGCTTATATACTTACTTCATTTCGTATTTTTTAAATGTGAATAAATCATACAAAAGAAAGGTAGCTTCTCTACTGAAGAATAATAGGTAAAATCCACATATGCCTATAAGGGAAGGGGTAGGTTTGTAAGAAAAATATAGTCTCAGGTTACCGCCCACCAACATTGACATGTGAAGACGCCACCCTTTCTGCCATTCGGGGATTTTTTCCCGGATTTTAGCCTACACATGCGGATATATGTAGGTGGGGTCGGGGGAATTGTCTTTTCAGCGACGCAATATGTAGAGACGAGGTGGCTTGTGCATTTGATATATTTATTTCCATTGGAAGTTACATTCTGTAACGCGACTCTCATTTCAAATGACGTATCAACTTATATTTATTATAAGGTGTATATAACGTGTAAAAATATACGAAAGTTACATCACCCTTCAAAGTATAAACAGTTTATTTATTGTTTCTCAATTTAATGTTTTTGTTTGTAAGTGGTCATGAAGATTATTCGATTTAAATTTCAATATTGATAATTTTGTTGTAAGTAACTAGTTTTCCAGCGGCTGTAGGTAACTTAGTTGCGCTGAAACAACTGATCTTTGTAGTAAAGTTTCTCAGGTCACTTCACGTTCTCAAGCAGGAAAAACATGTATTTTATAGAATAACCTATTAATTGTAACTTAAGCGCGTTGTTGACGCAGTGGTGTACACATACATATATCTATACAAATCAATCCAGTTCGTAATAAAAATAGAATTAATCAAAACACCATTGGGTTGTTAGAACACGGAAGCAATTTGCCGTCCATTCTAATAGAATATTGATGAGCTCATAAATTGGTAGCACTATTGTGAAACATCCTCTGTTGCTCAACAGCTCTGTTGTCGTTGGAACTCGACATCATCTCCGGCCCACGCATTACTGTGGTTCAGTTCACGTTTTGTTTAGTACTCGCGCGACTACTGGCAGGTTCATTGATTTTATATAAATAACAAGTAATAAAACCTTACGTGGTTTTATATTAGTTTTAGTTAAGTTATTGCTTTATCTTAGTTTTATATTAATTTTAAATAAAACAGAACATTAACAGCTAAACATTAGAACATTGATTTTAATCATTTATTGCTTGTTTTTTTATTAACTGATAGGACTAATATTGTTAATTTAGTGATTCAATCAGTGTCAAATTATTCTATCGTTGCTTAAGTTTACGTGTCTACAACTTTGTTAAGTGGTAACGATGAATTAATTAACAATATTTTAACCTTAAAGAGAATTTATGTAGATGATGGACAAACATTTATATAAATAAATACAATTGATTTGATGTCATAGTTTATGACACTATTTTAAAACATTTAAGTAGAAAATATCACGTAGGAAAATAACAATAACGAGGAAGGACGCGAGTTGGTAGAGCGACAGGAGTGTTGTGAGCGGCTGGAGTTTAGAGAGCGACTGGAGTATAGAGAGCGACTGGAGTATAGAGAGCGACTGGAGTATGGACAGCGACTGGAGTTAGTATAGTAACTTAACAGGATTAAATGAGCCTAAAATCCGTCGAGCGATAGTATCGATGTGACGTGGGCGTCTAACACATCCGAAACGTATTGGCGTTGTCACATTCGCACCTAAAACCTTTGCACTTCCATAACTTATCTTTGTTATCACATCTTAATCTATCAATACATTTGTATTGAATCAATGTTTAATGTTTTGCGCGTTTAAACTGCGTTTAACTGCTTGCTTACAATATGTTCATTGCTATTGCCTATTGTCTTGTATGGTGCGCCGCATGAATGGGTACTAAGATGAATTGGTTGTGAAAATCATATGCAGGAATATGTGTGTAGTGATTTAGTATCTTTTTCATCGATTTCGGTAATAAGTGGCGTTTGTGAGTTACATTTATGGATATGGCATATGGAAATTTCTAGAGAGAATGGCTTCATAAATCATTTTATCTTTTGAGTTTATCTATGTTTTAAAGGGAAATTTTGTTGCTGATAAGTCCTAAATTATCAAGCGTTACGAAACTTTAACGTACTAACTCGTACTGTACTGTTGACGAAATTGTTTTTAATTAATATTATAAATACATTTTCAGACAGATTTTCAAGGATTAAGATCAGATTAGGCTTCTGATACTCTCAGTCAGCCTCAAAGAGATCTAGCAAAATATAATAATAATAATAATAATCATCTAGTTATCAACCTTCCACACCAGGGTCCTAACAAAACAAGTGTAATAAAAAACTCTATATATTAGAATTTTACCCAAATCGATACAAATAATTGATACTCGTTAGTAATACCTCTAGGAAGGGTATTACAATGTAACACCCGCAGAGTCATTGTGCGATTCAAAAACCATTGTTGTGTCAAAACATTCATACCATCCGATCATCCTAATGGATTCACGTGAGCGTGCTACGAATGGAAATTTTGTATTGGGGAAAAATAATTAATGCTCTCATACCGCTGGGTGGAAATGTCATAATATCTATTATCTGCACTCGGTAATGTCTTTCCAAAGCAATATTTCTTATTGACGTGTAACAATTATAGCTAATATGTACGTACCATTTTACAGTTTATTTCTAACTTAACAGGTGAATAATACATTCCATTTCCCACCCCTTCGAAGAAATACCATTTTAGATTTAGTTACTAAATGCCGCGTCATCATCATCATCAGCGTATCTCAGTCCACTGCTGGACATAGGCTACCCACAATGAGCATAAACTCCCCTTGAATAGGCACAACAAAATGCCGCGTAGTGATAGTTAAATTATTTCTGGTGCTATTTTTTTAACTGGTCATCTTAGCATATCCACTTGCACGTAAACCAAAACAAACAAGTGGATCTCCTTACGATTCAAAACTTCCATATTAAATTTCATCTAAATCGGTTTGACATTTCTGATATACATAAATACCTAATTCTCATTCGTAATTTTCATTTGGATTTCACATATAAAATAATTATTTTCCCCTGGGTTCTCATGCACATGATAAAAATAAAACACCCATGCCTGCCGCCTGAAAAACTCTCAAAAAGTTTGACAATTTAAAACGTACCCGGCATATGTTTATAAATGTATAGCTAAGATCCAAAAACCCTTTAAAATGTTTCCCCAGGTGCAGGAGTAAAAAATATAGCGCCCCTGCACTCGTGCAACGGCTCAAAGGGACTTTTCGTCATATCGCCTCCTTGTGTCGCACACTTTTTGAGCCGGCCCCGTCTGAAGTTTCCCCTTGTTTCTGCTATTCGTTTATTTGGCTGACGGAGATTTTGAAAGCCAAGCTCGTGTGGTACTTCGAAGGGAATTAAGTGCTCAGCTCCATACAATTTCCAAAACGTTTTATTTATGGATATTTAAAATTTATGTTAAAAAAAATGTTTTTGTTTTTTATGAAAATCACTGAACATTGTCAAGTTCTTTATACTGTTCTGAAACGTGTCAACATCCAATTTGCATTTAGCCAGAGTGGCAGACTATGGCGTTAACTGATTTCATTCTGAGAGGAGACCAGTGTCCAACAGTGGCACGATAGAAAGAGTTAACGATGATGATGGATTATTTGAGCTGGTGTAATCTTTTTTACACACGTTATGTCTCTTTGATACATAATGTAAGTTTTTAGCGTTTAGGATCCTAACAGGGTACATTCCGCACTTTGATTAATTATTATTCAAAGTGCAGAATGTAAATGCAATGTGTGTATTCATCTATTTTATTATATGTTTATATATTACACGTTTCATATCTTAGTTTAGTTTGTTTAGTCTTAGTCTGTAACTGTTATCGCCTACCACCAATTTATCATTATCACCAAGAATTTACTATTTGATAATGCTACTGAGTATTAAATTCATCTTTTGTATAAACTTCCCAGACTTTAGGTGTTATAATAGAGCTTAAATAAACAAATGAAATAATAACGTACGTAACATCACCTCTGTAATTCACGAAAGGGTAGGCAGAGATATGTAGTACACTCCCACGTTTCACCAGTTACGATTGAAATAATGAAATAAATATATTTAAAAAAATGCATAAACTAGTACCAGCAATAATTTTCATACAATACTTTAGCTTCAGTAAATACATTATGTAAATGTATACACCACTCAATGCATTACATATATCAAAGTGATAAAGAAACGATGACGTTTGATATGATTATAGTGCAATGCGCGAACACAACTCGAGGTGAGTTCTGTATATACGAGCAGCATTGAAAAGGACTTGCATATGAAATTATGTAAACTGTGTTGGTTATGTGTTCTTGTACGTATTTACGCCAACGTCTGCTTTTTGTTGGTCATCTCCTTATTCGATTGCGCCCGTAAACATTGCGTATAATGTCGTAATTGTATAGACCAGTACTTCTTCTGACAGTGCCGATCTTAGAATAAAGATGTTAAAGACGATGCTCTTATATTATTATCTGTTTATTTAAAGCTTGCTACATACTGAACAAAAAACCCTGTGTTTAATCTTATATATGTACATACGTTTATTACATTAAATACATTATTATAACGTTCAAATACTTTAATACTTGAAAAGGATATAGTATAAAATTTTAAAAATCATTTTGTTTGAACGTTACTCGCAAACCGAATTCTTCAACACTCGACACCGCTGTGTAAGATATAATATAATAAAAATCTCGAAAGTTAAATTCTTTTCTTACTGAAAAACAATTTTTTTCAATATTCAACACTGGCAAATTAATGAGAGTAGCAACGTCGAACAAGATATTACAAAAAATATATATCGCGTATTCTATATTGTGTTCGCATTCTAAGTTAATATTACAAAACGCTCAAGATGTAGTGCTTCTTTCACGGCTATTTCTATTCCATACAAGTATCCACGAGTACTTTGCCTGTTCAGTTATTTCCTTATGCAGCCGATTGTTTTTCCACGGTGACAACCATTTGCTTTTACCGTTGGACGAACAAGCAAGAATATTGCGTTAGACGCTTCTGCGGCGAGGCGGTGAGTTCGGCCAACGGTGTACACTGTCGAGCATGAGCGTTGCGGCGCACAGGTTACATGGTTCTGGCTAAGAATATTAAGTATTTAGAACTGGGTGGCTTGATGTCCGTTAGTCTCGAACGAGTAAATGTACTCGTACGTTAAAGATAGTGGAATGTTCTGTTTTTGTTTGCCTAGATTCGGTGTGTTTTTGTTGGGTTCTTTGCCACCTGATTGTGACTGTACTATTCAATTAGTGTATTTGCTATTTTATGGTTAATTGTACTATTTCATATATACATACATATCTTCACACTAGGCCCCTTAAGGATAGGCAGAGAGCACGGAGTGCGAAATAAGTCTATCCTTACATACCTGCCGTGCTTCTTCCACGTTCATCGATCTCTTAGCTAAGTATTATCTTCTTCATTAACGACTTAATTACTGAACTCATGGACTTTGTTGATTGACTGTACCACTTAGCTATTGATTGTACAAGTAATAAATAATGATTATTTAATTATTGCCCATCATTTTTAATTAGTTATTCAACTATTTAATCTCAAGTATCTACGTATATGTAATATAATTTCACGTCTTTGTTTTATCATTGATTTTTCATATTAATATTTTTTGTAACTCCCACAGTTAAACCCATTTCCCTCAATTGAAGTTATTCATTTTTATTATAAACTTGCGTTGCCAATTGTTTTAATTGAGTTAAATTGAAAATGGGTAACTCCATACTCTTGAAATCAATTGAAAACAACATAAAATTGAAAGTTTCGAACTTTGCAATAATAGCAAAATAGCATCCCTGAACAATTTTAAATTCATAACTATTTTAAATTCATCAATATATACAACATGTGTATATATATTTTTATTACACATTTCTACATTCACAAATAGGACTAAATACATAATAAACAGTAAAAAATCAGTACTTCACCATAATAAAAGTGTATTCACTTTCAGATTTGCCAGCTTTTGTCACATCATCATCAACTATCATTTTTCCGAAATGAAAAAAATAGACTAAACGTTGAAAAAGGAAAAAATTCTAAAGCATTAATATGAAGCTGTTCGTGCATCAAGTATAATAAAGGAGACGAGAGCCGCCCTCAGCCGAGGCACCCTCTCGTGTTCCAGCGCCTCGATATAAAATCTGAGTGGCATAAACAGTGCATACGAACCAGTATGTTTGCAGTTTACAGTCCAGCGTTTCGAGACAATGGGTTATGTTTCGGATTACTGTTGTTACATTTGATGTACCAGGCCAGGTTAGTATTCTGATTGACGTTAATGTGAATATATTTTGTGTCACTTGTTTGTGTTATGGTACTTATATGTACCTTCTCGTCGTCTGCTGGAACCGTGATGCTGTACTAAATTGTGAATTATCAATATCTTGAAGTCCCAAGCAACCACACAATGGAAAATTCGTAATAATACAATATTTCTTGCTCTTTGTCTATCCTTTAAGTGACCTGGCGTGAAGAGATGTTTGTATGTATGTACAATATTTGATATTTATAATGTATTAACGTGTAGCATCTTAAAGAAATACTTTCGATTGACAATTAGATTGGATTTTCCAACGACGACATAACTTACTGTTCTTCGGTGGCTATGGCGCTGGTTACATCAGATCACTTATGCGAAGGCAATCAAATCTGAACCATATTCCAAGGATAGAGGGTTGATATTTATAAACTATGGGTGCTGACAATCACATAGGTGTATAATTATGCGGTGGAAGAAATAGATTCTGCTGAGACAATAACTTACAAGCACTGAGATGATGGTGATGAGTACTTTGAAGTATTTGGTTCAATTCTTCATTCTCTGATCAAAATAGAGAGTACCTACTTTACCATAGGCCATAGATTCTCAAACTTATTTCGTCTACTACCCACATTAAAATCAATCATTTTCTGGTGACACCCAAAGGCGTTTATATATATGTATTAAATATACCAAGTGGGTCATATGAGTTTTTAGAGGGCCAAGAGTTTGCAGGCTCAGCGTCCACAAGAGAGCATTAAAACCCACTTTCAGAAACACTGTTCTAGATCATTTTTTCACCTAGTTTTCCTTTTTTCAAATATCGTGTGGTTTGGTCTATTGGTTTTCGCAGTTTTAATGGTGCTAAGAAAGTTGAACCAGAATCGAATTTTCACATAAGAGGCATTTAAGAAAAAAATATATTCCATCTTGGAAAGCAAACCATCTCTGATTGTTTGCAGACTTAGGTAGAGTTGTCAAGTTCAAACAATGGGAACTAGAAATACGGGTTAACAATAATTGGTATTTTGCTTTGTAGCAACAAAGTAGTTAATGTTCTCCTTTTTTGGAGATAGGTTCGTGACCAGCAGGACACGTAAATATACCTCTCGTAAATCTAGTCGTTCATTAAAAAATTTCTAAATATTTTCATCATTCATCATCATCATTATCAGATTTTCCCGTCCACTGCTGGACATAGGCTGCTCCAATAGCACGCCACTGAGCTTGATCTTCAGTTTTTCACATCCATCCACTGCCAGTCACTTTGCGTATACTGTCACTCTAGCTAGCTCGAGGCCGTCCCATGCTACATCCGAATATTTTATAAATACCTAAATTGTAAAGTCTGCATAACATATACTAAACCAACGTTTTATATAAAAATACAAAGTAGGTACCGATGTATTTAGCCGAAAATACATACCTCGGTCTCAAAAACTCTAAAGGCTCGGCAACGAAATAAAATATAAAACAAAACAATTTTG
>DWMG01005523.1:0-10135 GCA_018244855.1 Elbella merops | reverse complement strand
GTAAAATTGAATACATGAAATGAATGGATCTGATTTATTTTTAGTTTGAAAAAAAGAAAACAAAATATCAATCGCGAAAGTGAAAACCAGTCTCAGCTCCATATATTTCATCGACAACGCAAAAAGTAAATGAACGCATATGTTCAGTTGAAACATACATTACCGGAGATCATAAATCTACTTACAGTATACAAACCGAGTAGTGCATTAACGTGAAGAAGACTTTCATTAATAATCAAATTCTGTGAGATGACTACGGGATTGAGTGTTTTGTATTTAGTATTCCGCCAACTACTCGTAGATTTAGTTGAAATAAAAATTATGGGTTCTTTCAGTAGTAGTAAAAGCGCAATGATCTTAGCGATAGCTTACTAGTTTGGAATTCGTAAGGTTCTGGTTTCAAATCCCGCCACATACTTCTTTCTGGCCAAAAAATATACGCATTTTAAAAATGAAATGTCATTTAATTTAAAGATTAAGTGTAATAATGTCATTAGCTGTGACGACAAAGGATAAAATCGTGAGTAAAGTAAACTGCACGCCTTAACTTTTTATCCATCGTGTTGGCTAGTCGACTAATGTGGCAGATTATGGTCTTAAGCCTTTTCATCTGAAGTAGTTCGTGACGAGAAGTGAAATAATAGAAGAGTTTATTTATGAAGATGAAATATGTGTCAGAGCTGATGTAGAAGTAAGAGTGCAATGCATCATACATGTTTAATCAAATGCAATAATCAGTTTTCATATTATATATTCAACTGGTGAAAAGTAATTGAGATGTAATAGTTTAATTATAGAAATTACAAATTTTATACGTAGATATCACAGAAAACTAATGACAACAGGTGATACATTTATTAAAAGCTAATTTTAGCAAAGGAATTTTCTAGCGGTTATTCTATTTTTCTTTTATTAATCGGTCGATGGTATTTAGTGGTCACCAAGACTTGACGATACTATCATAATAGTACACCTTTGCCAACTATCACAGCGTCATCACGTTTACGCTTGGAAAACATTTGCAGTGGTTTCTTTCAAAATCCGTATACAATGTTTTGACTACATTTAAATATCTTTAAACATTTCAAGTGGAACATATTCCAGAAAAAATGTTAGACGGTATGCTGAACTGAGATAACTGATATGAATTTTATATCTCTTGATGTTGCGGTTTTTCCCAATAAACTGTCTATCCAAAAAGTTATATTGAATTCGGAATCGTTTGCATTTTTGTCTCAAATTTAGACGTCAGGCTTGAAATCAAATATGTTTCGTTTTCTGTGTATTACATTCACTTACTTTGATAGGTTCAGACTGATCGTTAAGATTTATTGGCGGGCGGAGCGGGGCCACCCCGATACAGCAATCGCAACAGGCCATACTTTCAAACAGTTGTCACACATAAAAGACACAATTTATCCCGAATCAGTTACAACAATCAACACTAATCTTCCATTGCGCAATCGGAGCCGTCGTCCGCGTTCGATATCACTTGCGTAACCTTTTGTGTCTATTAAAATCTATTAAATCACAACACACTGAAAAATATCGATGTGCGAGTTCCGGAATTTCGTGAATAGCGAAATTATTCCGAGTGCCGTCACTTTCGCTAAAGAGTTCTGGATACTGACATGGGAGTAGCGAGCAGGGCAGCTATTGGTACAATGAGTTAAAAATACCGCTCGAAGATGCGCTCTGCCAACTTTGAAGCAACTGTACGGGTTTAGGACAACTTGAACTTTGATACCACGTTATAAAGGGGTTTCCTTTCGACAGTTGTCATACCTACTGAACGTACGTATAAATAGCTGTTAAATAAAATCTATACATTATTACTACACCTCTCATATTATATGAGCATTCCGATCATTGACCTTTAGATTGACATTCAGACCAGAGAACGGGAATGGAGTTACAGAATATAGATTTTCAACCGCGTTGTCAACATGTCTGTCTTGAAGTATACGGATTTTGTTATCTCGATATACATATATACTAAGCAGATAAATCAACATGACAAATTGATTCTGTTTTGTGTTCTGTCGTTACTCAAAATCAGTAGTAACGCACTATGTACATATTTTTATGTAATTTCATCGTTATCAATCATTCACCTGTGTCAAACAATTTTTATCGCTACTATTTATTTTATCGGTTATGAACTTTAAAGTATCTGGGGCGTAGTTTATTTCCCTTTTATTTTATTTAGTAGGAATGTTTAACAACAAATATGTCCGAACAATATTTGACTTGGTGAGATTTAAATAGCATGTTTATTTACCTAACATCCAGTTAACTTCTTGACATAAAGTGGACACGAGTAATATAAGCATGTTACTAACTACTAGTAATATAATTTACGGATACTTCCAAGCTCATAAACATATTAACAAAATTGACCGTACACTTAATTTTGCGGCATTAAGTACAATTGGGAACAATTTCTTACATTAAGTTTGAAATGCTATCGAATACGATTTATTTAGCGGAAATTGCCTCAGAATCAGTATTATTCATTAAAAACAATATTGCTTACCGGTTCTAACAGGCTCTGCTCATGCAAAGTGACGAGAGGCTTTTCAGGCTTGGGCCGCGTGCTCAAGTAGAACGCGGATGCGGCCGCGACGCCGGTCAGCGCCAACGCACCCGCGGACCCACCCACCATCCATAGGTACTGGTCGATTTCGCTTACTGCAACAATATAATAAACATCGTTGACATCATAGCGTATAATGTCGACAGACAACCGGACACTCCTTAAATCTTGTATGAAGTATATACCTTGGTATACCTAGAACCAAGGTTTTATTTAATAACTCTACTACTTTTCGATCCTACTCTAGAACAATACAAAAGAATTTAGTTTTTGATGTTTGTGTAACAAATATAATCTGTTCTAGCAGAAACCAGGAAAACCTACAGTAAATTCGGTGATAATCAACGATTTATCAACCCCAAATCTTTATAAATAAGTTGTTATAAGTACCTACAGTCGAGGATAATTTTGAAAATTAAAGTTATTACTAGTAATATTTGCGTTTTTTATATATAGTGTTCCTATATATGCAGATAAATAATATTACTCTCTCGTGAGGATACACACAAAAACAAGTACAGAAACAGCAAAAACAAGTGTGTAACGTTAGACGTCTGACCAACTATGAATCGAATCCGAAAGCTTGTCATCACTTAGTAAATATATATACTAGTATGTATCGATCGTCGATTACTGAATACAATTCTAACGTGTAAGTACATATGTATGTAAAAAGAATCGGTAAATATCTCAACGTTTTATTGTTCAAATTATTTATAAGCGAATTAAAAAAAAAAACAACCGAAAATAATGACGCAGGTGACAAAGGCATAATTATACCTTTAGACATTGTTTATATATTTTTCATATGATTTTATATATGTGCTATTATATTATAGGTACAACATTTGAATTATACAAATAAATTATGAGTCAATTTGGCCAGTGTAGTAAGTATAACGTGTTTTTAAATAATGAATAAAAAAAAAGTTTCGTTTCTATCTACAATGACTATTGTAGTCATATTATAATCCATATTAGGTACATCAGATATAATGCTAACAAGAAAGTATTTCTAAAGCTATCTACACGATGTTTTTGCTGCCGCTCCTCGCGCGCTTCTCATTTATCGAACAATGGGGGTATTAGATTTCTAGTGACAGTTATTTAAACCTCTCCAGTTCAGATCTTAGATAACTGTTATTCGCGTTACTGACGCCGGTCAATTTCACTCAACGCCACACAGAGAACAATGGCGACAGTCATACAAACACCATCTTCTTCTCAGTTGTTTCTGTTCTGTATATACACCATAATATACGAGTAGGTATAGTATGGTGTAAAAACAAAATTAGGTATAAGACGTGCAATTATAATTCAGATATAAGTAACATTTATGTTCACTTTTATTCATTTCTTATTTTACTGTACATTAAGAAATAATAATATACATTAATAAATAATTTATGCATTACGCGCGCAATGGTTGCAACAGTTTTATTAATCAACGTTGTTATTTGAACAATATTACTATTTAGTCCGAGATACTTTTTTTATATGCAATCAGATCAGGGTAACACAAATTGAACTTTAACACTAACATGAACAGAACAAATATAATATGAATTCGTACCAGCCATTAAAATATTTATATACAGACCGCTACTGTATTAAAGTAGAAGAGTAATAAATTGTCGTATAAAAATTTAAACACCGCGTTGAAAGCATTGTTAATAAAACAGCTTCATTGTTAGGTCTTGAGGTATAAAATGCTTTATCAACAGAATCTAATTCTAGGAGAAGGACTATGTATGAGAAATGAACGGAGGAGACTGTATATTCTAATAACACCTTTACAACTTTGTTGTTGACTGCCGTTGACTGCCTCGTTGGTCGTGTTGGTTGCAAGTGCGACTGCCGATCGGGAGGTCCCGGGTTCGATTCCCGGGTCGAACACTACAAAATGTTCTAATTTAGATTTTCTAGTAGTGGTTCGGAGTCCGTATATATGCCTGATGCATGGCAATAGGCTCACCACCTATTCCGTAGTGGGACGTAAACGTAACCAGTAAATCGTGGGAGTTTTCTGCATTCCTCTGCCTACCTCTTCAGGGATTACAGGCGTGAAGTTACGTTTTTTACGTATTGGTAATCTGTCTAGATTCTTAAAATTTATGATTAGTGCATCATCACAGGCGCTTTATATAGGCAGAGAGCACAAACCGCCAAATATATATCCCTATAGACCTGACTTGCTTCTTCTATGTCCAATACTCAATGAGACACATAGTCGGGACTGGTTGTTGATGTTCAAGTAACCAAAACACAGGGGCAATATGCAACTACATCTGTGACTCTAGGGGCTTGACATCATTTTACTATTTCATTTCCAATAACATCTGATGATGTACAAGATACTAAAATGTACATTGGAACAGGAGAAAGAGATTCTTTAAGGATGGACTGACGTAAATGAGTGGTACCAATGAGACTTTATATATAAATCCTATTAGGTACCAGCATCTAAATATTGCAACCTTGGCATTGACTGTTGATGATGAGTCAGAGATAAACAACAATTGGCTCAGGTTATCGACCCACTCAGTCAATATATTTTAAAATCCATATCTTTATGACTGAGCAGAGTACTGAAAAGCGAAGTTGTTCAATGAGAATTTTAATTGTTTTTAATGTAACAATAAGAAAACTCCACCTTTATATGACAAAGAATATAAAATATTGTCAAGAGTTATGAATATAAGAACATAGCAGGTCTGTAAAGATAGATAATTAATTTGTCACTTGGTGCCCTTGGCCTATTCCGTTAGGGACCTGGCATGAAGATAGTAGATAATTGTAGACCAATTTATTAACAGACAATGAAAATTTTCATATAGGTGCAATAGTTTCTGTTGTACAAGTAAGAAACTTGATTCAAACTAATCTTTACTTAGTGAGATTTGTAATTTTCACATCACATCACAAATAAAAGGTGAGTCAAGCGAACAGGCTAATGTACACATAAATAGGTTATATCTAAACATTATTTACTAAGATTGAGTGACCAAGAAACAGGATATATTATCTATTCTTAAGGTAATAGTAATAAATAAAATACAAAAAAGTAATTGCCTTGTTTTTTCGACTTTAAAGAACAATGGTTGCATGAACTTTGTTCTTGAGAGCAAGACAGAAAAAAACCCAGATGGTATACTAATGTATTTTAATGGTATAAATAATAAAGAAATCCAAGTGCAAGGGCAAGTGATAAAAAACATATTTTCATAATTTTATAATGTATCTAAACAGAGGGATTTTTTTTTAAATTGTGATAGCATTAAGAGTTAAATATGAAAACAGACTACCAAATATCGAAATTTATCATTCTACTTTCACTACCAAGTATGCAACTTCACAATTATAGATCTGACTGGCAGTTTTGATGATAGGCAAATCTTAAATATACAGGGACATATGAAAATATTTATAGTGTCATTATAATAATCCAATATCTAATATTAGACTAGTGATTATATAAAATAAGCAGATTTGAAATCCTAAAATAATTTCGAACTGAAATGGTTATGGATAAATTACAATGAAATGTGGCGAAAATACAAAATAATAGCGAAAATGTAAAAATAAATGCAAGAATGTTTTTTTTTGGAAGTATAATAATTGCACACTTACAAAAATAAGCAATACGAAATAACAGCATGGGCTTAAATCAACACTTCGTATCGCTTCTCAAAGTATGGTTTAAGACAGCAATGTCATGGACATGATTATATTTCATAAGTCATGTACTTGAGAAGTTATGAACAATAAGACGTGATTTATAGGACAATTCAATAATATCACACTTGCCACATTACCGTTAAAAATCACGCACACAATCAAAACTGAGATCAGTCACGCTTGCTGTATCAAAATTGCCATCTAGACACGAAAAGAATAGGGAATGAGTTATCAGATCACGAAGAAAAGTCTGTTCGACCTAACCCCACCTAGCGTTCTACTGCGAAAACCATTGTGCTATCGGAAAAATAGAAGACAATATTGTGCATAATTAATGCAGCTATATTGGGCCACTAGATAAATTGAAAATTTATAAAACGACATAAGCCCTGTATTGCGGAGGCGGTGACTAGACGAAGCCAGCCGTGTGGTATCCGAACATGTGGCTCCACAGGGACATCTTGCCAAACTTTTCAACATGTCTAAAACACTCCAAATTCATCAACCACAAATTCCATGACTTGCTAGCACAGAGATTTGCGATATGTTTAAATAATACTGTATAGTATTAACATCTCCATTACTCTAAATCAGAGATAAAGCAAGAAAAATAGCAGTTTGACAAACGTGCCGGCGCCGCAATATACTATCATCCAACTTTACACATTAATCACCCCGTAATTGACTGGGATTTCACAAAATTATATTCACTATAGAAAATACTTACAAAAATAATAATTATGACTATTGAAAGAGGATTCACGATAAAACTAAGATATTTATCGACACTCACATGTGACCGACGGGTTCTTCAACCGAAAGGTCAATTTGCGCCTGCGTAGCACCTTCATCACTCACTTCCTGTCGCGGGGTTCTCAAGAGACCCGAAACGCCGCCGCTTATTGGCGGCAAATACGGATGAGTCAAAAAATGTCTTGATTATGGTAGAAAAATCACTTGCTTGTATTACAGGTATCTTTTAAATTGTTAATTTTAATATAATTAACACTTTACACAGAAAAAAAATCTCTTTAAATACTGGATTAGGGGATAAATATTCTAATATTCTTTTATGAACTGTTTTACCCACAGTCTTTAGTACATTTTCATTTCGATAGATGGCAGCATATTTTTGACGCGTAGACTCTGCAAAGGATGTGCACGTCAAAAGTAGTTTGTATCGATTATTATTGTTTTGTTTTCTTTATTTATAGCGATTATACTGATTTATTGTGATAACTGCGTATAATTTTATATGTTTAAAATAACAATTTTCAAAAAGAAATTATTATAAATTTTATACAGCATATCATTTATGGTTATCTGTCTTACATAGTACACATTGTAGTAGCAACGTAAACATAATAGATGGCGCTGTTTGTAGCGTTGAAATCAGACAAGTAGCGCTTTGTATTTAAATATTTGCAATTGTTCCTGCTTTTATTTATATTGAACAAAATGATACTATTACTTAATAAGAATAAATTGTATATGTACCTAGTTTATTGAGATTTCATGAATGTTTTAATGACCTACAGTTAAAAATTGCCCCAAGCCTGTATTATTACTGGCGCAGATGGTAGATATTACCATATACCATGGTAGATAGTACCATTTTCAAAGATATTAACTTTAAAAAGGACTGGGAACTGGCTGACTCTGTTATGAGTAATATACATATCAATATTCCTTATTAATTTAGTTTTACATTGTATTTGTATAGTAGTTTAAAAGCAAGTTTCTAAACAGTTTCTCAATGTCATCAAGTATCGTTAAAGGTAGGTAAAAATGGCGATTTAAAATTAAAAAAAAACTTTATTCTACTTTAAATATTAGTAGGTACAATTTATTATGGATCACCTATTCTATGGGACGTAAACATAAACGTGTGGAGTATAGTACATTTTTCTGGGTCCCCCCTCCTTTCTGATTTTCATATATTTTGATTCCCATCCCGTGATATTTTTTTTATAATTTATTATTAAATAACTGAGAACTGTTGAATATTGGATATAAGTCGATATTACTATGTAGTTATCTACATTTCTTTTAGATATTACTGTGAATATAGTCTAAAATCCTCAGTGAAACCGAAGTATTCCAAAAATAAGTGATCGCAAACAACTGGTGCTTATATTTTCACGTACAATGAGTTGCGAAAACACTTAATCGTTCCATAATAACTACATCAATGCTTGCGTAATTGTATCTTTTGTGGGACCGGAGTGCCCCTCGCGAAGGGATTTTTCTCCCCACAAGTGATTTATTGAAGAAAGCTTTTAAACCCTTGCGGTCTCCTTTCTGTTCATTGTTGTAGATTTGTGTCTTTTATTACGGCACGGGTCATTACGGGTTATGCTTGGATTTGCTCTATTAATTCGATGTTGTCTTGTCATTATTCAGTTGCTAATAGCATTCTTACATTTGAGGTTTTGATGCCTTGTTAAATAAATAAATTATATTCACGGTTATTCTGTTAATTTCGTAATTAAAGCTTTTAACATATTCATATAAGATAATATAAATTATCTAGTACAAATTTCTAGTAGTGGCTCGGTGTCGGGATTTGTGACCGGTATATGGCAGTAGACTTCATCTATTTCGTGTTGGGGCTTAACATTACTGGTGAATCGTAGGAGTGTACTATATTCCTCTGCCTACCCCGTCGGAAGTAAAGCCGTGACGTTATGTCCATTTAAATTAGTTGTTAGGTACTAGATATTTTGTTTACATGGAGATTTAAATCACTTAAATATGTAATTAAATGTATTTTTATTGTTTTTGTAAGCTTTGTTTAAAAAAGTGTTTTAGGCTATTTTTTTTTAGGCCATTACAATTACCCTGTTGGAATGTGGGTTTCCTCTCGTATTGAGAGGGTTAAGGCCATCGTCTGTCACACTGGCCAAGTGCGGGTTGGCAGACCTATTACGCAAAAATGTATAGAAATCAAATAAACCGGTCCAATAGGGTCGGCGACGCCCTATAAGTACGCCTTGAACAATGGTTTTAGGTAATATCTGTTTAGCATCTAGAATACTTAGTGATTTTTGATTTCTTGTTCTAATTAGAAATAACTTTAGTTTAATTATTTACTTCATTAGTTTAATCACATTGAATTCCTGCAAAATAACATCTCATATAAAATTAACTGGCAATTAAGATTTAAAAAGAAAGCCCAGCAAAAACGTGTATTTTTGCAATAAAATGAATTCGTGCTTTGTATACTAAGAAACGAAATTTTTGACTTGATTTAGTCTTACCCATTCTGAGAGAAGGAGGAGTCCGATAGCGGAGCCATGAAAGGGTTGATGATGATGATGAGAATGATGATAATGAGGATTATGATAATGAGGATAATGGTAATGTGGATGATGATAATGGGAATTATGATAATGAGGATGATGATAAAGAGGATGACGATACTGATGGTGATAATAACGAAGGTGATGATAATGACGATGATGATAATGACAATTATGATAATGAGGATGATGATACGAACAAACATGATAATAAGAACATTTAATTAAGCATTAAGATTGCTATAAATGGAGAGCCAAGAAATTAAGTGGCGCGGCTAATCTAAGGATCAAGTTGTCTCATTAATGATGTAAACCTATTTAATGTTCAACTTAAATTTTAGAGATAACCCAAGAGCTCTGAGAATTGCAATTAATTAATGAGAATTTGATTATTATCCAAATATTATTTCTGTACGTACTGGCGGTACCTAAGTAAAAAAAAATTCTGGGTTAAAATAATAAATAATAATCGACCCACTAAGATTCCACTGTTGGAATATGGGTCTCCTCTCATATTGAGAGGGTTAAGGCCATAGTCTACCACGCTGGCCAAGTGCGG
>DWMG01005522.1:0-10136 GCA_018244855.1 Elbella merops | reverse complement strand
TAAAACGCACTTTTGTAAAGAGGTGCGCGCCATGGATTTGAACCCGGTATCCCCGGAGTGAGGGGCTGAATTCTTAACCACTAGGCTATCACTGTTTGCGTAGTGATTAGTATTAGATAAACACAGTGTACCTACTCGTATTACTAAAATGTTGAGTTTAAATAGATTTTATCTTTGTTCGGGAAACCAAAAAGTAACCGCTAACCTGGGAGATATATGTACATATATGTGGGACTTTGATCGCACTAAAATTCCATCTGTGGCGTTCCTCCGCGCTTAATAGGAGGTTCCCGGGATCTCCAGCCAAATATACTGGTATCTTCCTAATGCGAGGCGCCTAAAAGTCCTACACCCGGAAGAAGCGTATCACGTTATTGCCCATGCACTCCGGGCTTAGGAAATTTAGAACAAAATTCGCCACCCCATCTACCTGTTATCAATAAGCTACAATAAAGCTATTGAAATTGAAATGAATATTAGGTATTTGTTCTTGAAAATTAAAATTGAATTTATGAGCATTATTTTAAAGAGTGGTATGTGTTATTAATTCTTACGAACGACAATTCTGTTAAGATAAACTTTATCTTGTATAGGATATTATTTGGACGCATAGCTTAGGAGATAATGAAAACAAAGTAAGCGAACACTGCTTGAGTCTGTCAATAGCATCTCCATACCTACTAGTGCTACTACGTACCGATTGAAAAGTCTGCGATACTGTTACGATACAAAGGGAAGCGATAATAATATTGCTCTACCGATAGAGCACAATGAACATGAATCATAATTTAAAGAACCCAGAATTTACTTTTCGGCATCTTTGTTATACAGGCTGCAAGGAACCAGGGACAATTTTTATTATTAAACGATAAGTATGAATAAACATAGCTTATCGTCTTGCAAAAATAATTTCAAGTTAGAAAAATCCTTATTTAATGTGTAATTAAACACATGGTGAGTGAATCCAAATTTTCTTTCGTCACTACTTATACAAACGCCGTCGTACAATCGTTAGCGTGATTCAGGGAACGTGTAGCGCCATCTAGTATTAGATTTAAGAAACATGCAGGCGTCCGCGGTCTCCCTAGCGTTGATTTCGTTGTAACACTTCAGTATCTTATTATATTATTTTTTATATCGTACTCTTTTTAAAATGTGATTTAATTTTATAAAAATAAATATTATTTAATAGATGCACCCAACATGCAGTTTTATAGAACAGTTAAATTCAATATTCTTTCAATACTCTGTTTTTGTTCAAACGTTTGGCAGCACTTATCTATCTACAAAGGAGCCAATTAGGTTAGGTTTAGTTGAGTTTGGTGATTTTTAAATATTAAGATAATGTTTAAAACCTACATGAAAAGGTAGGTTTCTGTTAGTGAATAAACACTTATATTATATATTTTTTTATATATATTTTTTTAAGTTTACTCATCTATACAGGATTGACTGGCAGGAAATGAAAAGGCATAAGTTCGATCTTTGCTACCATTTTAGTATAAAGTTGTCATGAAAATAGTTTAAATAAAAAAAAGAATAGTTTAAGTGCCTCAAACAATTATTCAAAATATTTTACCTCGTATAAATATTATTAATGATTTACATTTATTGTTGGCAATAGGCGTATTCGATAATAACAAATTCTATTCACGTGTACACTATACGATCACCTATATCTATTTTGGTTAATAAATGAAATCCTATTTTAATTCGATAGTTACGTTAGGATAACTTATTTGGTACGTTGTGAAAAATTAATATTAAATTTCATGATAGCCATATTTTGAATAACCCATATTTTAATTACTCACTAAAACATGAAACATTAATTATTATTGCCAAAGAGTTTTTTTTTTTTTTTTTTTTTATATGCACATTTAAGGATCGAAGAAAAATTATATGAGCTTATGTGCACGATAATCTCGTGAAACGCTTAAACTATTTTTAATGATATATTTCGGTAAACTTCACTCTATTTTTAGTATGTATTATTTTAATAGGTCTATAAAAAAAAATAATTATTTAAAAAAAATAAAAGACGAAACCTTCAGTACCAGCTACATAGTTAATATCTCTACTCCTACTTTGTTCAGCTAGGGTTTAAATAAATGCAGATACCGCCGACTATACTAAGTTAATTGAGTTTTTAGAATAAATGTAACGTATTATAACGTGAAGGAGAGCGTCCAAAAAAACCTACCGAATCTGCCAACTTGGCATTGGCCAACATGCCAGACTAGATTACACCTCAGCACCTTTAAATTATACCCATATTTGATGACAGATCGACAAAATAAGTACACTATAAAGAAATGCTAACTGGAATTACTATGAATCCTTGTATTTAAAATAATTACTTCACCGGAACACATGGACTTCACAGGAAAACATCCTCTGATTTCATGCCGGATACCAGGGTATCATAAGATCGCGCTCAGGCGCGGACTATCTAGGCACGACTGAATACCGTGGCCGCCTACCTACAGCGGCACAGACGGCAAGAGAGTACCTACCTAATACTATCTGTACCGACATTTAATATAAACAATGGGTAACCTTATAGTCTAAAAGCGATTTCTAATATATTTGGAAACAAAGAAACACATTACGATAAGTGTTCATATAATTGATTGATTCCTATTGATGAATTAGGAAAATGTCAGTACTACGCGACATTCAGTTTTTCTGTTCAGCAGTAATAATGGTAATAATTTATAACAAACAAATTTAAACTTTATAATCTTACGCTACATTTTTTTTAAATTTAACGTTGACAGAGGAGAAAAGTGATAAATCTTAAACTAAGTACTTGTTGATTACATAAATAGTTATATTTGAAAACAACTTAGGTGTAACATATTGTCAATATTGAAAGTTGGTGCCATAATCCAGCGAACGCTTGAAGCGCTGCTTGCTTCAGAAGTTCCGATACTTTTGAAATATGTGGGAAATATTCGGGCAATGATAGCAACTCCGCTTGCGTAACTACTTTCCCAACGATAAGTCAAAAGTTCATTCACATTAAAATCGACTACCATTCCATTTGGAGTATCGCATTTGTCATATGTTTCGGACAGTTTGAATTGAATGTAGGTTATGATATTACTTTACTATGCAATAGATAAACCGTGTCGTTGAGAGTTTTGTTGCTATTGTTCATCTAAATTAAATTGATTCACAATATTGTTTTCGACTTCAGAAAATAACAATCACTGCGTAACTTGTTCCACAAATGTTATTGTTATGGGTGAAAGGAATTTGACTTTTTCTAATGTACAGTTTCAGACGTTGTTTTTATTAAATTGTCTATTATAGGTATAGTAAATAGAAGATAATTGACTAGATTGAAAATAGTCAGATTTTAGACAATATTATTACTTAGATCTGACGCGTTTGCAAATTGTAAGCCAACTAACAGCTAAGCAATGGTTTATCAGACGGTCTTTGAATGGACGGCCATTGGATCAAAATCTTCATTATAATCTCCGTGTACTCCGGGGCCATGTTAAGCTGTTGATTCCGGTCGTTATAACTAGGTAATAATAATTAAGCCTCAGAAAGGCCTTAAAAATGACTTAAAACCTCTGATGATACTGATTCCTATTGCTGCCAATATGGTCTGAAGTAGTACGTACGAGTGTATTCCAGGCTTCCTGGATTTGCTGGAGACCTGTATTTCACAGTAAGGCCAAAATTGCCGCTCTGGGCAATTACTTACAGTAGGTAGTACAACAAATATTGAAACGCTATATGAAGTCCATTGATATATAAAATCTGTGCGTAGGTGTCACTAACTATTTGTAGCATTCGTCAGCGACATTGACTTTCGTTTAACCTGAAGACCAGTCACCTAAATTATGGAGAAAAAAAAAACGCGAGAGATATTAAGTCCGAACAATTCTGGAACGCTAGTACAAAAAATGGGGAATGAAAACAAATAACATTAGTTGCGTAGAGCGATTTTGTCGAATCGAGATTGAGAAATGATTTCACTTGTCTATTTTTAGTGTCGAGTCTTTTGCACTGCGAATAGTTTTATAAAAAGATATCAAACCGTGTCTATCAATAATGCTGTTGTGTGAAAAATATATGAGAAGTTTGACTAGAACATGATAGATGTGCGTCTAAATGTGTGCAAGTCTAGAACATTCGGAACGTTCGAGCCGGTTTTGATACCAAGCTCCACTTGGTCTACCAATAATTATCTCGTGGGGATCCTTTGTAATACATATAAAGTAAAATTACTTTAGAATAATGATAAGAGACTGATGACAGTAGGAGAAAAAGATCAGGTCTGCAAGGATAAAGACATTTGCCATTCGTTGCCCTCTGGTTACAAAGTTAGAGACCTGACGTGACGTTTATACGTTTTGTATATTTTACAATAATCCACGAGAAAAATGTATGATTGTGCGACAAGAACATTAAATTCAATCGTCGTATGTTTTTTGCAAGACATGTTTTTTTTAAGCAATACCTTCTATTGTTACCCGTAACTATGCAACCCGACATATACCAATTTGTTTGAATTCTACAAACGAAGGGCGAATAAGGGATTTCTAGATATTCGTGGCCCATTTGGGACGCTAAATCTCTTTCCAATGATCAGTACCCAAATGAACCGGTAACCTGTCATACAATAAAACGGGAATGTCGTTATTATGCTATTATAATATGCTTAAAAATTAGATGCGTGGTATATCCAAGGAAATAATTTATGGCAAAAAAATGTAAAAATAGTAATACAGTATTTCTATTTCTGGCTTTGTATAGAAATAAACTTGACGGTAATATTGTAAACCTACGTAGCTATATCCTTATATAGACTTCGCACCAATATTGAAACTCTGTATTAACGCAAAGAACAAATCCTTATATATAAGTATTAAATATCTCTTGATTTACTACCAATTACTCGTAATGCTATTTTTGCGATCATGTTTTAACTAATATCGTGTGGAGAAAACATAGTGTTTTATCATAATAACAGTAAAATTTTGAGACACTTCTAGTTAGGCATCTGATCCCAAAGCAGCCGGGAACGGAGAAAATATTTTAGTAAACAAGTTGCCGATTAAATGCTTATTATATGCTAAATATATTTTTATCGATGCCCAGACCCAGTATAAACAATCGTGCCTATCACATAAATAACTAAATATGTATTAAATATACGTGTAAAAATATATGTATTAAAAAATATGTGTAAAAAAATATGTGTATAAATATATGTATTAAATATATAAATATATATAAATATGTATTAATGTGATAGGCACGATTGTTTGTTCCACCCACCCAGGACAAATGTCCTGGGTGGGAGTTGAACCTACAACCTCGAGCTTAGCAGTCAGGTTCATAAACCAGTGGAGTAGCGGGCTAGTCCAAAGTTATGTGTTATAAAAGAACAACGCAAGCTATGTGTGTGTACATAAATAGATAAACCTGATTTCTCTCGGTGAGATTTGGCATTCATCCTCTTAAATTGAACGTAAAAATGGAACATTACCACAACTATTTGGGTCATTTATTCGTACTAATGCACTGCTTTTAACATTTCACAGTCGGGATTTGGGCTACTGGCAACTGCATCTCGGGATGATCTATAGTTGGTGTTCGCTATTAATATTGTATGTATCTCTTTACTATGAAACGAACTAGCATTGTATATTTATACATCATTGTTAACTCTTACATAGTTATATAGTTGGAAATACATCTCTGATAATGACAATAATGAAGCCATAGTCTACCACGCTGACCATGTATTAGCTGGAAGATTTCGTACGCCTTAAAAATTATTTGGAATAAGGTCTCAGGGGAGGTCTATGTCTGACAGTGGACATCGACAGGCTGAAGATGACGATGGAATGCGAATTACATATAGGTTGAGTCATTTTAGTCAAGAAATTCATGTACAACAGTCTTGACAATAACGTTAAATGTATTTTTTAATATTCCCATAGTAATATAATGTGGTACTTGACAACACATGGTACTACACGATGTCGTTAGCACGGTTATTACAGTACGTATATAATTGGTCTCTCAGAAATAACACTGATGTGTTGGATCATGAAGAATATAATCATATTATATCTCAAGGTCATCCAGTGGACGGAGCATAGATTGCTCGCCGATCAGCTCGTCTATCGTTTTAAAAAAGATTATGGCGTACAGCTGGGTTCGGAAAGCCCAGGATAGGGTGGAGAAGCTCCGAATTTTGGAGACTATTCTTGGTAGACTTGCAAAAGTTGATGAAAATGAATATAAATAAATTTTTTCGAGAGAAGATCTACAGGTAGCTCAGTCACCCAGATAATATTATATAAGGGCTGTTACTTTTATTGTACAGAAGTAGCCCTATTGACGTTTCGGATATTACATTGCCGGTGCCGTCTGAGTGTAATTAAGTTCATACTGTATAACTTTGTAATATTACAGTTAATTATTCGTCAGCGTTATTAATGTTGGCATTTCGGTAGCGTGTTCGTACGGAGCGGAGCGCCCAGCCGGCGAATACTTCATGCGTCGCTAACACTACAGTAATTAGATCACTTTCAGAATATGATGCGTAGGTATTTCAGATGATTTATGATGGGTATTAATGTATTTGAATAAAGCATAACAATGATGTAACTGCGCACGCGGAAACCAGCGGTGTGTTTTAACAAGCGACTTTGCTTATCTCCGTAAGCGCTGTGCAAACTGACTAAATGCCTGCATTATGCACTAGAATACGCATTTATGAGTATTTGTTTTCGCTACAATTATATGCGAAGCGTTATGAGCTCAGTGGTGATATGGTGTTGTGTGTTTTCGAAACCGTACTGGTCGGTTCATACGCAGTTCAAATATTAACGTTCATGTCAAAGTACATGTTTATGTCAGATAATTTCAATATCTAGTATTTTAGTATAGATGAGATATTAGAAAATTCTGAAGCCAGCGTGTGTGTTTAATGAGAGTGTATGTAGAACAAGCGCGCCAGGTATGTCATGATAGAGATATATGGCATTAGGTGCTCAGTGCCTACCCCGTAAGGGACTTGGTGTGATGTAATAATAATAATATGTCATTTTATTTTAGTCCTTTTTGTATAGGTTCCTGACTTCGTATTCGATATCAATTATAGATGTGGTTATTTTGACGTGTGAGCTGGTGGTCGTAATTAGAATACATATACAATAAAAATCTCACACGGTGCTGAAACTAAGACATAATTCAGGTATTGTTTCGCTAAAACGGTGCTGAAATGAATGGTTTACTAATTATTCGGCATTATTGTTATATTGCTTGTGATCCGTGATCGTGAGTCGACCCCGTGAATCTTATGGACAGCCAGCAAGCACCTGATACAGACGAAATAACGGCCTCAGTAGAAGTGGATCATTTCTAGACGATTGCTAAAACTTTGCTATTGATCAAATCAGTTCCGGACCATTTCCGAAGGAGCGGCAGAATAAAGATGTCCGACAAATGACTACCTTACAAATTGTGGGATCCTTAACGAGATGCCCGTAACTAGCTTGTGTGAGAATGCTGAATGGACATAGGGCGACCGGATTTTACTAACATTTATACATTCCAAGACAATTGGGCTCTGTACTATTATGGTAAGTGAAGATCATAACGGAGTGATCTAAATAAAGATTACGACCATGGTTGTGGATTCAGTAGAGAATAAAATGTGGTGGTTACATACTATAGTGGAACAGAATTGTTATATTGATACAATATTTAGTGATATATAAAAATGTACTAAGTGTAGTGATATTTTTCATAGAATATTATTAAAAGTTCCATCATCAGTATACATGGAAAGTTTTGTGAAACAAGCGTGGAAAGTTTATAATTTGTTTCCTTCCTGTTTGCTACAAAGCTCGGTGACTTCGAATACGTCATAGTATCAGAATATACTATAATAAGTCGGAGCGGGATTTTTTCCCCATGTTTCCGAGAATGAAACTTTTTATAAAGTTTCAAAGCGGTAATTGTGTTATTTTATCCTGGGCACCGCATTATGCTGCGGGCTAGCGATCAAGATAATGTTTCATCTTAGATACACCGACAACTTGTACGATACTTGTTCTTTGTGTATAATAATTAGTGACTTGGTGAAATTCAATTAATAAGTATAATAAAAAACATTTTAATATTTCAGAGACATCTCATCTAAAAGCAAGAAATAAATGTGGCCAAGAGACGTGCTGCACAATTTCCACAAATTCCTGCGGCATTATTTCAATTTCATTTATTTAATGTGTCATAATTATATCATCGTTTCTGGCGATCGGTTGATCCATGCCCTGGTCGCCGACCGAAAGCAGCGCGGATGCTGTGCCTGCAAACCCAACTCGCATATCCGGCATAGAGATAATGGGTAAAACCCATGTCCTATGTCCGGTAGTGGATTGATGATGGATAATGTGGAATCATCGTTATCTTCTTATTGTCACACTATAAAACTCTTATAACGAGAAGATTAAACCTTTCTTAACTACAACCAGGCTTGATATGTTTGTCAAGTGTGTGTTGGTCAATTATGCATTATCTAGTAGAATCAGGCGTTACTTCGCGGAAGTCCATCCTAACTAAGAAAGGAACTAATATCTAGCTACTTTCGCTGCTATGCAGCAGTAGTCATGCATGAAATGCACCGTCCGCCCGCCCGCTGATAAATGCGCATGCGGTAAACAATGCGAAACACAACTACCACCGTTAATCTACTCCGTTAATCTATCTACATTTGTTTCACCGCTCCACGGGGCATCCTCAGGAGATGTTAGACCGACCAGTGCCCATTAGAGATCAGATCAGAGTAGATTAACTGCATAGCAGCGGAAGTAGCTGGATGTTAGTTCCTTTCTTAGTTATTTTTCTTCATATTTGCACCCAATATTATTTACATTTACATATTCATTAACCACATAAACAACTAACGTAAACACAGTAAACAAAAACTACAATTGAGTAACGACGGAGTTACATCGATCATCATTATCATCACCGATCTGTTTCGGGTCCACTGCTGGACATAGGCCTCCCCCAATGAGCGCCATCGCGCCCTGTCCTCACATTGATCACTAAAACAAAACCTGACAAAACCTGTGGGAACTGATTGCAATCACAAGTATGCGCTTTCTTGTCGGTCCTACCTACTTTCTTTTCCGCCTACTTTCTTTATATCCGCAACCGCAAAAACTCCGCATGAGTTGATGCAGATGCGAGACTAATGCGATTAGTTTCAACATCCGCAGCAGGAGTCCGCGGAGTATTTGCATACTCCGCGTTGGCGGATGTGGATCCGAATATCCGTAACACCTCTGATATGTACATCTAATATTTACAAAATGGCATAGTTTTATAAGCTTCATTTAATAAAATATGCGATTTATTGTAAAGCACCAGAACTGCTCGCTAATTTGCTTATTATAAAAAATACAGATTCCAAAGGGTATGAATTTTTAGGATAAAAAGACAAATTTCAGCAGCTCTGATCTTCTCATCCCAAACTCAGCGTAGTAAAACCTTAAGTAGAAATAACGCTCACCGCTAACGGGACTGCCGAGTAACCAGTTTGAGGCAAGCACTTGCTCTTAACATTGTCTTTATTCCAATTTGAAGTGAGTAATTGAATAACGTGTTCTATTCTTCACCTGACAGTCGGATTTCCTAGATCAGCTGCAATGTCATTATTCTATAAGGTGCTCCTATTTAAAAAAAATAGTGTTATATTAGGACAATTAACTACATCCGTTTGACTTTAAACTAAGTAAAACTTATAGAATGGTATTCAGACAGCTGATACATTATGTATTTAAACTTCTAAATACATATGTACAGAGATCATACAGTGTGCAGATATTAAATAAATACAGCAATCAAACAAACATCTCTTATGGTTGGAAATTGAAACCACAATAACATCCGACTTGGCAGGTACAGTCAACCGTACTAAAAAAGTAAATTAGATGGAAACATTTTTTTGGAATGGAATTTTTTTTGGAAAATGGATTTTTTATTTGGAAAATAGCTTCTTTTTAATTTGGAAACAGGATTTTTGTTTGTTAATTTGGAAAATGTTTTTTTAATATTATTAGATACATAAAAGTTATTGCGTTCCGCAGTCG
>DWMG01005521.1:0-10138 GCA_018244855.1 Elbella merops | reverse complement strand
ACCCGCATGCCCAGCGTGGAGATTACGGGCATAAACCCCCCCTTTGGGAGAGGCCTATGTCCAGCAGTGGACTAAGATAGGCTAATGATGATGATGAAATCGAGACAGTGATTTGTCGGTTTTACGAAGTTAGCTCAGAATTCTATAAAGGAGGTTGGCAATGTCCTGCTATGCTGGTAGGATTTATTTGAAGTTTTGAACATAAATATCGTTATTGATGTCCACTAAACCGTCTTAATAAATAAATTCCGGTAGTATCCAAGCTAACTATAGTATACATATACGAACGCATTAACATAGTAGAAATCTAATTTTAACACATATTCCTTTTGAGAAATCTGTTATTGTGTGATACATGTAACTAGATGACCAAAAGGCAAATGAGTACGCAAGCGCCGCGCTATTTAACCGGACCAACATGAAACCTATAAACGGACAGACGTAGAACTACCCTCATACTTATGTATATGCATATTGCTCCTAAAGCCTAACATAGACTAAGAATGTCTATCGAGGCGGATTCTACAGATTTTTATAAAAAAATAATCTATACATATCGATCATATAAAAATTCTGATTAATTTTAAAATGTACATCTACGCAACGAGCCTGGTATTTCCATAAAAATTTAAATTGAACCACAAGAGGTACCTAATGTATTTAATCATATAAATATCTGTGATAAAAATCAGCCAACTCGGTTTCGTTAGGACAAGTAAAAGTCATTGGAAAATTTAATACCTACACGTCAGGGACTCTCTAATTACCTTTAATTATCTAGCCAACAGACCACGCAGCAATTCCCAGACAAATACTAAATTTCTAAACAATTTTATTACAAATGTCAATTTGTGATACATGAGATTAATTAACTTTGTTTTTGTACCTATTACAAAGCCAAAGCACGCTTACAACAGACACTATTTAAATCAATTAAACTCTTCGCGGCATTGATATTTGATTGGCTGAAGCGTTTTTAACGAAACTAAATTATCATAAGACGTAGACCAAAACAGGAACAGACAGTTACAAAAGAATCCTGATAGAAAAAAATATACATAATCATTTAGTGTTATGTACAATTTATTGTGCAGTCTATTTATAATCTGTTGTTGAAACAATACTTATTATACTTACAAAATATATTTGACAAACAAAATGCTAAGTGGTTAAACGACACAGCGAAAAGCACATATATGCGTAGAAAGCATACTACATATGTATATTATGAAGAACTAGTAAAACATGGAAAACTATATAACAAACTATTAATAATAATACCTGGGTACATGTTAAAATTTATCTATAATTACATACTCACTTTATAAATACCGTAGAACAGGAATATGCTGAGTACGATCATGAACATTTGCGTTCCTATTATCGCAAAATATGCTATCTGCACACCTGAAACAAACGAATACTTTAGTAACCTCAAGCTTCATAGTATGACCTCATACACGTTATTATAACTTATTTACCGTATGTAAATTAATTAACCGAAATCGTGTTTACAATATGTGTTTCATAATTATAATAATTTCATCAGAAGGTAACAAAACAATAACGAATCCAAGCTTAATTTTTTTTTAAATGAGAACGACATTATTGCATTTTGATTTCATAGTGCTCAGTATATTAATAGGTATTTATACATTTTATTATATACAATACATTAAAAAATATTTATTTTGATATACGCGGATGATTAATTAGTAAACAATTTTGCTAACGATGTTTTATTGTACATACATTGATGAACTCGTTCACGGCTTAAATCCTCTACAACAACCTAAATAACTTTACACAAGCTCAGTCCATTTCGAAAATAATAGAAGTAATGGTATTACGCATTCATGTCACCACATACACGCATAAAAACCAATAATTGAAGAAATAGATCGACTATTCTAGAATAGGTATTCTAGCAGTGACAAAATTAATTCATTATGTGCCATCCATTGGCCATTTCGTCCACAGCCGAAATGGGGTGAGTTAATTAGAAAACGTGTTGGTCTGCTCGTGTACGCAAATGATGTCACCAATTCGCTTATTCCAATTACTATGCCTAGAGGTGACATGTACGTAAACGTATGGCGAGGTATTGTACCTATCTATGTATGTGTATATGTATTTTTGTTGTAACTATGTATGCATATAATTATTCTTATGTAAACATGCTTGTATCCTTTTTATCGAGGTCATTTTTTTATTTCCTTCTTTTATAATTTCTTTCATTTAAAAATACTATATATAAATAAAAGCATAAATAAACCATTTCATTCAAGCGCTTGTTTTTTTTTACGAGTAACTTGATTTTATTGTATCTGCAATAAACAACAAATGAATATAGTGTCACGAGATTTATTAACTTCAATCTAAATACACAAACTTAAAGGTAGGTAATTAGGCAATAGGTTCAGACGTCTTAGAATGAAATAATAATCAAAAAGCTAGCGTAGCTGCCTTTACATTAAACACGTCACGAACGGAAAAGTTAATCTCGTGCGTGGGAGCGGTCACGTATGTGAAACTTCAGATTCGTGTTTCTATATCGCTAATACGTCTCAACGGACACATGAATACTTCTAAATACGAGCTTTTAGATTTCGTTCACAAAACATCTTAGCGTTAGAATGTAATTACGCATGACTTTTAAGCACGATGCAAAACTAATTCATAATGCGAAGTGTAATGTAACATAATCGAGTACGACTATGATAAATGAATTGTACGAGTTACATATGAAAAAGACATTTGCGCCATTAAGCAAACACAACAGCTGGTTATCTGACCACTAATTTCTCCGTAGCCAGTTCGTATTAATCAGGAAATGCGTTAGTTTGGCCGAACACGCAAATACGTTCGTCATGTTAATCGCTCATTCCATTCCACATTTGCGGCTCTGCAGTGTAGAGTTAGTCATAATCAATCACTGGACTATTCTTATAGATGGTGGATTCACTGCGAACTATTACACATATGCAGTTTGTGTACATATAGCCCACACCTCTGTTGAGTTATTAATATTTTTGATACAAAAAGGAGTAAAGTAAGCGCAAATTCATATAGATTTTTTTAAGAGATTCAGGGTAAATATCGACCAACAGAATGACTTCAATCTCATTTAGCGGAACTCCGATGGTAAATGGCTTAATAGAGCGATATGAGGCAATCAGGAATGTATAGGTAAGCGACTAACTAATTAATTTTCTGTAAAGAGTCTGTTGCCCATCCCACTGTCTCGCAGCTTCCTCCTTCGCCTCTGGTGGCAAAAGCTACATCAGGTCACCGTTTCTATCTTGTACGTGTTTAGTAGAAACACATTCTTAAGCTGACACATCATTTCCCCACAAAATATGTTATGTATGTACGTATGTCACACGCAAACCAAATTACTATCGCAGATGAGATTACTTAGTCGTAAGAGTTACTAACATAGGAGGAATTATTATGAATGATAATTTCTACTTAATCATACAATCTTACAATGTTTTTTATATAAATAGTTATAACTCTTTAATGCTGTTCTAGTACTGGACCAGGGACCGCATTACATATATGATCACACGGTCAGTAAAAGTTTTTATCTGCTCTCGTGACCTCCGAAGGAATTAGGAATTAGGCCAACTCATAAGTTAATATTTTTTTACTTTTTATTTGTCTATGCAATGAATATAAGCGACAATTAGGAGTGTTTCTCAGGGTTGGTTCATAATAAAAGATGTTACTTGATAAAACGAACTAATGTATTATAATAATATTAAAATTCGCCTCACAACAAATATTTAATGAAAAAAGCTTTCAGTCAGAGACGGCAGGGGTGTCAAGGTGTAATTAAGTAGGGTAATGAGCCCTAAAACCTGTCTGTCGAGTTCTTCGCGCGAGCCCTACCACCAGTCTGGAATTTGAATACATTAAGTCAAATGGATTATTCGCGACTCACGAAACGTTTTTGTATGTTGGTAATATGACACACATTATACACAGTTACACACAGTTATTACACACAGTTACTACACAGTTATTACACACAGTTACTACACCCAGTTACTACACCCAGTTGTTACACACAGTTGTTACACACAATTGTTACACACAGTTGTTACACACAGTTGTTACACACAGTTGTTACACACAGTTGTTACACACAGTTGTTACACACAGTTGTTATACACAGTTTTGTATATCAAAATTAAGTACAGTTTAGAATTTAGGATCCCACTGGGAATCCTGAGTTCAGATCCTGGTGCACGCGTCTTGTAATTACAAAAAAAAAATATCTCAATTTCACATGCTATAAAGATGAAAGAAAACACCGCGGGGACACCTACACTACTTAGAGTTGTCCATAGAGTTATTTAAGTCATTAAACCTTTTTCTTCTGCGATGCGAACCGTGTCCAGTTGTAAAACGATGAACGGATTACGATGATAAAACTAGTATTAAAATATTGTACACTGGAGAGTTTCCTGAAATCTTACTAGTTTGCATATGAAAGAAAACAACACTAAAAAATTCTACTAATAAACAACATTTTCAAGCGCTGCGTTGGAGAAATCCGTTAATATAAAATGTAAGGTTAAGGTTACTTTGCAGCAATCTACCAGAATAATGCATGGTCATATATAACAATAAGAATGAGGACTATAAAAACTCCCTTTCTCCCTTTAGGAGACCATTCTAGAACGTTGACCTTAGCGTTCTCGGTTTGGAGTTGAAATTTTGTTCTGGCGGTACAATTGTTGATACATATGTATATATTTCCATGTACTACACGTGTCAGTCTATAAATGATTGTATAATGTTTATATTAAAATTACCTAAATACATATAAAGCCTAGGGAGTTTCCTTCAACTTTTTTATTTCGATTTATTGTATCTTGGAATGTTCAACATAATTCGAGGAATCAATAATAGTTAACCATATAATTTTGTCTTTTGGTCAATTTTAGTATCGTAACATTTATGTGGACATAAAAGTTTCCAATCCAACAAAGATAATACATATTTATCCGTAAATTTCTAACCTGTCCTATTATTGTATATCGTAAGCGTATTATGTGCAAATAATCGAGGTACTTTGCAAATTTAAGGTTGTATAACGTACAATAATATTAGATTTACATCTTACTATTGTCATCCAGAAATTTATTTAACAGTCGGATTCAATTATTGATACTATTATGGATAGGTATACTGACTAGGTATATTGACTGGTCCGTCAGGACAATTCAATGGTTAGCAAAGTTGGCTGTTGCGCCGGGAGTTTGTGAGTTCGATTCCAACCCATATACATATGTGTGATGAGCACAAATAGTAATCCTATGTCTGGTTGACAAAATGTCTATATTTTGGGTAATTTATAAGCCGTCTGATTACCATAACACAAGATATTTTATTATTATAATCCCCCCCCCCTTTATTGACTGCGCAGATTTCCTGCGTAGGGTCCGCGATTGCAATGTATCATTACACCGATATTCAGATTATCCCGCCGTAATAACGAAGTGATGTACTGGTTGTTTTACGACATGTTCAATTGTTTTTTGTCATTTATTAACGACTAGAACATAACAATGTATATTACTGACGGGTAGTAACAATGTTTTTCGGTAGTTATGATATATTTTATAAGCGGTAATATATTTAACAAGAAATTTGCTACGCTAAAGAAAATATACTGGAAATATATCCAATATTGCTTTATTATAGTTACGAGTAATTTAATGAAGATTTTTACACCAATTAATTGCATCATCACGTTTTAGAAGTACATAATTATACGAGTATGTACTTAAAAGAAATGTATGCATGCGTTAGTGAGAATATAATGGTACGCATGCATGCATATACACCTATTAGTGGAATTTAATAGTACATCATTATTATTATCATTAAACTAATTTCAATATCATAAATTACTTTTACAAATTGCTTACATTTTTTACAACTTGCATAAATGTATTTCTTTGCACAAAACATATGAACAATTATTATTGATACCAAATTATTACAAAATATTACACAAATATATTGTTAACGTATAACATCACTATGAATATAGATGTACCTACTCAAAATTCATTGTGTAACCGATTAAAGTCAACATTCTGAAGCAATCCGTGTGATCAATTTCGATAGAAATGTTTACTTACTTCAGACTCTATTACGCGCCCATAGTGGGGCGGAATTGATTTAGTTTCTCCGATATCTTCGTCTCGCCACCTCCGTTGTAAGTTTTATGCTGTACTTCGTATATTTCTTACTCTACACGGTAATTTCTTTTTGTTTAACCCCAATAGAAGTTTTCTGGCAAATATAATATTACACCTGTATTACCTTGATAGGGCAGGCAAAGGAGTGTAGTAAACTCGCAAGATTCATCAGTTATGTTATACGACAATATCCCATATATCGGGCACAAATCGAAACTGCCTGCTACTACTGGGAATATCATGTGAAAAATAATTATTCTATATTTCAAATATTAAATTTTCAATAATAATACGCCCCACCCGGAGATCGACCCAAGGAACTGTCGATCACCAGTAGCGCTTGCGACTGGACCAACGGGGCGATCTTCTTCATTACATAGAGGCAGAGTTCTTCATAATGTACTTGAATATATCTATCAGAGAGGGTGGAAAGATATATCGCTTTTATAAACACTTCGTCCATATAATATAACGATGACGCGAGATTGGGAACCATAATCTATCAATCCTACCTTACCTTGAACACGCGCGATGGTATCGCTTTCTCTCAACGTCGTTTGAAATGTTTATGGTTTACCATCGAAGTTATTGATCACTTTACTGATATACAAGAAACATACATGTAATTGTTTCATAGGTACCATGGAAACTTTGTCTAATAGAATTAGGAATATCTTTTATTTAATTAACAATTAACTCAACTCATTTTATTAAACAAAGATAGTTATTTTCTACGAAATAAATTGTAAATCAAGTCATGGACTGATACCACGCCTAATATATGTGTCATCAAAAAACAAATGCCGTGAGGGAACTCCCCACACGTCCCATTAGGCACAACAGTTACAAACAGTCAACCGTCGATTCCCGGCGAACAGATAGCTGGATGACGAATTTTGTTATATGTTTTGGACCCGGAAGTGCCCCGTGTATGTGTGTGTGGGTCCATTTAACGTGCGACGAGGAACTTACTCGTGTGCTAATTTGATCGTAAGGTATATAGGTACCTATTTGCATAATAAATAAAATGTTTTTTTACCCTCAATTCATTATAACACGACAATCCAAGTACTTGTTTTTTAATTTATTCAAATTTTGTTGTTTTACAATTTTCATTGAATAGGTTTAAGGAACTTCCTACACAAACAAAGAATTCACAACTAGGTAAATATATTATGCAATTTTGTACTGTGAAATACATAAATCCATTGTTGAATTTAGAATTTATTAGGCAAATACCTATCACTTTTTAGGTAAATGGATTAAGTTAATGATTAATTAAACAAAGAAAATTCACATTTTTATTCCGTAGGGTATCGAAACCAATCTCCGTGATTTTAAAATAAACCATTACGTGCGCACAATCTGTGCTGCGTGCGCTTACAAGGTCGAAGAGATTTATTATTTTCCATCAACGTCGAAGCCGAAATTCCGTTAACAACGTTGATACCGCGAAAGGACAAGGCGACCTAATACACCAACGGGGACCCCATTAAAATTACAGGATTTTCAGTTACAAAATTCACAATATTTTTTTTATAAATGTGTAGATTTTCCACGCACCTGTTAAAGTCCAATGCATCAGTATTCAATTACTAATTGAATCATACTGTACATTGTTGATGAATGAAATTTTTGGGAAACAGACCAACATAATAGCAAACACAACTTTCACAGTTCCTAACTTAAAAAGCTTGGTTTTATGGCTCTTTTTATCTATTGCGGTTGGCATGAGGCGCTAAAAATTATTATTATTAACTATACAACAATCCAAAATCCCAGAACCTATACTACTGCCTAAATATGCACATTTATACATCTACGCCTTCGTGCCTTTAAATACATAATAAGGTTAACAAGCATCTATGTAATTCTGGCATTAAGGTTTCCCGATTTATGTATATTTTAGGCATCCGTACCTAGACTCAACGTCTGAAATTCTGAATTTAATGCTTAGAATAGTAATTCCAGACAAAAGCTTATTGTATTTAAGATAACATATATCATTTCCATACGCATAATTGTCTAACTAATGTCTATAACATGATATGCTGCACACACAACAAAAGGTATTAAAGAGTTTGAAGGCGCAACGGTTTTTTAAACATTCTATTTGAGGTTAACGGTTTCCACGTGCTGCAGATACTATAATATACCATAGAGCCTTATTTAACGTTCAATTATTAGAGTAACTATAGCGCTCTCTATAGCTCTGCACTCAACGCAGCATTATTATCGTATAAAACCAAACCTTAATCAAGAGAAAATCTTAATTCTGCAAATGTGTTTGCTTAACAAGTGCACATTGTGGGTAGGCGATGCTGTTAATTAAGCTATGTACTTTGTATTGGAAACTGCATCTGTTGGTTTCATTTATGTATTAACACCAGGAAATTGATTTACCTTATTATATCTATAATAAAATAATAATAATCGACCCATTATAATTCCACTGTTGGAATATGGGTCTCCTCTCATATGGAGAGGGTTAAGGCCATAGTCTGCCACGCTGGCCAAGTGCGGGTTGGCAGACTTCACACACCTTATAAATATTTTTTTTTATAATTTCTATTTATATTTGGGTACATACATAAAAATAATTAAATACATTGTAGGGTATCTCGACGATCGCCGAATTGTTGAATTAGATGGTCAGTAGATCCCTTTTCTCTACTTTATTAACAATTGCATCCCAAATCATATGCAAAAACTTTGATACGCGAACTGTTAAACTAATACATTGTTACTGCACTAAACAAAGGAGCATAGTTAGTTGCACTCGTGTGAAGTTCGATAAGATTACGATACAATACCTAAAGTTGGTATATTTCTCATTACTTTAATGACACTGATTTGATTCAAGTAGCAAGCGATTTAATAGATACGAGTATTATTGTTATGATTCAATTACGCCAGGTTGCTTACAGGGTAGGTACTTAGGTAGTGAGCCTCAAATTCCAAATATCTCTATTCTTACAGACCGGACGTATTTTTTCTATAACTCATGTTTTTTTCATCGACCTATTTATTATTCCATTGTTGGAACATGGGTCACAATACAATAGTTATTAAAATAATGTGATATTAAATTACAATATTAAAAAATATAGTATAAAGTAGTGGTAGTTTCGTAGTTTAAATTTGAGTCCGCCACGTCCTGGGTTTTGGGTTCAAGTTCCATCGCTTACATCTTCAATACAAAATCATGTGCGTTTTAGGGTTAAATATTACTTGTTGTAGGTAATATAAATGTTAATAATACTTGGTGTAAATTGGTGTATAAACTTGGTGTAAATACTTGGTGTAAATATTACTTGGTGAAGAAAAATACCATGAGGAAACCTAACGCTTATTGATCTTGGAGTTCATATTATGGTCATTGCGGCAGACTGACCATAACCCTTCTTATTCTAAGAGGAGATCAGTGTTCAATAATGGAACGATAAAAGGATTGATGGATATCACAAATACACCATACAAATATTTGTTCTAAGTGGGAATCGAAATCGAACCCACACCCTCGTTACAGCGTTCAGGCTCACGTACCACTGAATAAGGGGCCAGTAGTTTATACTCGTGTTATTCTTGTGATATAATTATATTAAAGTGTTTCAGTATTGTTTTATGATTACATTTAAAACAATACAACCGTTGACAAGCGCGTTATCAGCACCGTAATTGTTTCTCCACGACACGATAACACTAATCTCGGCCAATCGGATGATTTCATAACTGTCCGAGACGCAGCGTTTAAAAGTTCCTTCAAGGTAGCCAATACATTGGTTAACCTTCTGATGTTGCTGTCTATAGGCGACGGTGACCATAGCAGATGGGCCGTCCGCCTGTTTACCGTGCCTCTTAATATAAAAATATTTAGTTAATCATTATTAGCTTTATCCGTCCACTGCTGGACATTGCCT
>DWMG01005520.1:0-10139 GCA_018244855.1 Elbella merops | reverse complement strand
AGATTACGGGCATAAACCCCCTTTTGGGGTAGGCCTATGTCCAGCAGTGGACTAAGATAGGCTGATGATGATGAAGCTTTTTGTAGTGGTTTACAAAGTTTATAACACGAATGCAAGTACGCATTTCGTTATTACATAAACACACTGTAATCAGTATTATTAGTGTCTGGAGAACTAAGAACGGAATTGGAATAACAAACAATTGTTGAATCATATTAGGTAATTAGAAATTTTCGCCGACTGGTTTGAAACTACATGCATAAAAATACAATGCCGTATCTGATATACTGCTAATCACTAGCCCCGAACAAACGGCCATCATAAGCCACTTCAATCGACCACTTGTAACATTCAATAAATGTATATACAATTACAGACAGACAAGTTGCATTTTGAAATAACATTTTTTCATTCAAGTAAAAATTGTAACTAACTATAGTTAAGTGGTTTATATTCAGCCTTTAAGACCAACATAGTGAGTGAGACATAATGAGTGTTTTAGCTTAAACAGAGCGAGTGTGCGCGCGGGAATGCATATTGCGCTGAACGTATGTCGTAACCACAACTAAGATGGGGTTGTCACATCTACCACATTCTCGCGTTTCTCGAGACTCGGCCAATTTGTTACAATCTGAACGTGATTGTGTAATAAAATAATAAATATTATTTTTGTACCATCACGCCTAATCCCTTATTTGGGTGGCAGAGAAGACCGAGTGCCAATTATATCTAAGCTTAGAAACCTAGTATTCATAACTCTCTTGGTATACGCAAGCCGGTTTAGAAGACAAGAAATTAGAGTCCTATTTCTGAAACAACGTAATTTATGTAAACTATTACGTAAGCATTTGGTGGATAAGTGTTCGTTTCATAAAACATATCTACCGATATGAAACAGTCCGCAATAAAACGAGTGGTTATTTTATTATATTGAATTAAAGCACAGTTCAAATAAGACAAATTTTGTTTAAACCACTTCAATCAATGAAAGCTAACAACAAAATTGTATCACATGATATCAAATTTATTTTACGACTTACTTTTTCTGTTAGTCATTGTTTACGATAAAATTTAGCTTTTTCAATGCCGAGAAATAATCAACACCACAGTGTAATCTAATTGTGCCTGGATAGAAAACTTTTAACGACAATCCATCGGCCGAGCACTGTTAAGAATTCACAAGAAGTTCAATAGAAGTTTCTCGGTACAAGGAAAAGGTAGCAGCATAATAACTGTTCCTGACGAAATTTGCGAGCATTTATGTTTTACAAGGTACCTACATAAGCCGTCTTCGCAAGCTGTGACGTTATGTGGCCTGCCGGAATGAGATTACACCTCAAGAGTAGAGTGTAATTAAATCGATCTCAATATTACCTAATCGATGCTATTTTAGCGCGACGCAGTCTTCGCGCCTGACGCTCGGATCTAAACATAATATTTATAGACTGAATTAATAAACATCGACGAATTCCATCTCGGTCACTGGCGTTAATATCGCGTTATTTTATCGCTAACTCATCGAAACTATTATATTATCATATATTTTAACATACTTGAATTCCTGGAAACAAATTTGCAATTCGTACTCGTTGATCGACTATATTAGCAATGAGGATGGAGGTTAAGGATGAATTTTTTAAAAGTATTAATAAATGGACACTGATGGTTTGGTCCTTTGTATTATTAACCAACAGTAATAATATTATACTACGAGAATATAACTAAGTAGTCGATCAACCGAAGCCCATATTACATGTTCCTCTGTCTTTTAATATGTACTAGTGGCCTAGTAGGGATCGAAATTCGATCGTAAATCATAAAAACAATCAGTTTGAGCGTTGGCTAGGTTATAATGTCAAACACGACGCTTATGTAAATCTCTCCTCCGCGCTACTTATTGACAACCATCCGTCTCATGTCTGACATTCACAATGGGAACGTAAATAATAAATGGTTTATTTAATTCAATTTAAGGTATTAGTAGCAGTGGTATTAAATATACATTTTAGCATTCTGTACCCCTCTCTATACAAACTAAAGTGTACCAAATTTCCTACTCCTCCGTCCGCGAAATTTTCGTAAAAAGGGGTGCAAAGTTTTTGTTTCACGTATTTAATATATATATATTAAACTTGTGTGTCTTTTATTCTGCTTTTTTGTCGATCCAAACCACGGATAGGTTAAAACGATGTGAGCGTTTCGATAGAGTTATGATTGACAAGTGCAAAGGTAAGGATTTATCGAGTTAGAAAGTAATCAGTCAACGAAACACCGATCGTTAAAAACGTTATTTGAAACGGAACCATGATTCCTTTGCGTAACTATGTAATACAAAAGAGGATATTACTTTAGCCAGCCTCAAGGCCCGATACATTATTACGGGAGTAGGTCAAGGGGCACTATTTTGCATTATTTATGCATATATAAACTCATCAAAATCTGTCAGCAAACGTATCAAAAAAATTCGGATGGCTTAAGGATATTTGGCTAATCATAAATTATATCGAAGAGTTTATGATAACTATTTAATAATCGCAACATATTCACTGCCGATTAAATTCGATGACTAATGTCTTTTATGGTGACGTCTTGCTCATCTTTATTAACATTAGGTCCCAAATGAGTGTCTTCATTACAACAACAATAGACAAAAAAATTACAATAGTTTTAATTATAAGATTAATTGAGCGTTGTACAACCCTGCGTGGCCAACGCAAAGAACTCGATTCGCAACGAGTTGCCATGCAATCTATCTATACGCTGCAAGTAAGTTCTTGACATCGCTTGCGACTACGGAGATAGGTCGAGGCGAGCCGCGGCGGACGTGTGTGCTTTTGTTTACGCCGCGCGCACACACGCACGCACCACGGCCAGTAGTACGTACACCTATGATAAATGTATTTGGCATCAACGTTGATGCTAAAACAGTTCATAAAAACTATACTATTCTATAATGTGAATGTATTTACGTCTAAAGATATGTTTATAAGATTATTACGTGTGCTGTTGTACGCAATGGAAATAATAATAATAACAACTGCTAATCAAGTACGCTAATTATTAATGAACCAGTCTGGGCTGGGCGTCCGTTTGGCGGATTGCAGAATCCGCGATAGGAATGATCGACCGGCGCCAGACTGACCGTGTCTTATATAATACTGCCACCTGCCTGGAAACGAGCTGACGAATAATTCGCGAACTGGAACCCCAAAAATTTCCATAAAATTACGTGAATTTTACAAACAAATATGACAAGGGAAAAGAGTTGTTCAACTTCGAGTGGCAACAAATCGAGCTTCCTGTAGGTAAACATTTTAAAACATTGCACCATTATGGCTTCATGCTTTGAACACTTAAAAAATACCAGAATTGTGTTCAATGGTTCTTCACAAGAAACTTTGATTTTCAAAGAATTTCACCAACACTAAAAACCAACAACTCAAAACAAATACAAAAGCTAAATAGGTAAATAATGAAAGGCAAAACTTCCAAATGAAATCCATTCAAACTTTTTACCCAATTCAAACTAAGTTGGGTGAGAACGCTGGTACTAATTAAACTTTTCTGAGGGGACATGAAGAACATTTGTTTGCTGTTCAGACAACTAATGTATCAGAAGCGACTGGCAATTGCAAAGGTAAATGCTATATAATATTGATCTCATATACATATTATAAACATACCAACAATTTTATATGTAAGGATTACTTTGGTCAGATATTTTGTTTATTTGATAACACAATAAATATTAGACAAATGTTATGCTGTTATTAATTTGTTCATCATTATTAGTATCCAATATACAAAACTTTTGCCTAATGCTAACAATTATTCTATTTTAAAATTAATCTTCCCATAAGGCCTGTACTTAGTGTAAATTTTACTACAGGATGTAATACCAAGATTTTTGTGTCAATATTAAATATTACATTGTTGATATAATGCACTCTCTGATATAGTCATGTATAATAAAGATATCACTAATATAACTTTTAGTTGTAAAGTGAAAATACCAAAACATATTAAGTCACATCTTTTAGAAATATTAACATATACATCACATACTTTTGTAGATATAGTACCTGTAGGTACTTATGTAGTAGATAATTATGTATAATTATTGTACCAGATATTGATATGTAATTAACTTTTTTATTTAACTTTCTCAGATTATTATTTTATACTTTAATTTTCTGAGTGCATTATATTACTTAGTATAAGGTTGATAGTGATATAAATTAATACTTATAGAATACCACATGACAAAATGTGTGTAGTAGTAAACTCTAATGAAATTAAATTTTATATTATTGTACTCAGTTTAATTTACTTTTGTAAACTTGAAATTGGATGTTTGAATTGCATGTCTTCTCTAATAGTTGGGTAGTAATGAAAGGAGTAATGCTAATTCAAAGAAATTTTGTTACAATTTAACTGTTTATTATTAATGTGTGTGAAACAACTTGTTACGCAAAATGTTCAATGAGTCGGCAATTTATTTGTGTTATCGAACGTCAGATACGAGTAATAAGAAGCATGTGTATATTTTTTAGTTAGTAACTTTCTAATATAAGTAGGTCACTGGTAACTAGTCTAAGTCGCACAACGGGAGACCGCGTGCGTCTTTCGGCGGTTCAGATGCTTGTAGCAGTTTCTAGAAAACTATTTCGTGACCATCACGTTTCTTCTAGTGACGCGAGCGAGTCGGAGAATATGTCGGCCTACGGTTCGCGAGACCACAGAAAGAATCACCGCGCCGCGCCGCTCAAGCCTATGACGCTAACCCATTTACAATAATTACACCCATATGCTCACAACCACTACCACTAAAAGTATGCAATTTAATGCGTTACCACGTAAACAATCACATTTTTTTCCATTAAAACTAAACTTACCGTATATACGCCGAATCCAACAACAAAGAATAACCAGCCACGCGCTCCAATTACAGGGCACTCACAAAAATCACCAAATCACAAGGTACAAGAGTAAATTTTTTTCACAGAATCGTCAATCTTGGCCACAGTCAATTTATAAAGTCAATAGAATCAAGTTTCTCAGTTTTTCCTACCAATAAACACTTAACCGGGAAAGCGAACCCTGAATGACCGCCAGCTACGTACAAAATGGCGGATTCGCGTAATGAAAGTGACGCGCTGACGCGCCGACAAAAAGCATAGAATAAAAAGTTTGGACAAGTCTATGATTAGTAACCATAGACTATATACCTTCTAAAATTTTTGGTTTATTTTATCTACATTTACAAACCATCTGTAAGATTTGATCTTATGGTTACGTTCCGAATTAAGACATTAATTTATTAAAATAAATTTAACTAAAACGTTGTTGGAGCTTGGTAGAAGTATAAGCTTATTAATGTTATAGTATCTTATTTAACTTTAACGTTGATTTTGAATTAAACAAAATATTAAGGTAGCAATAGATTTGTTGCGAGAACAAACATCTTCCATATTACATGAAAGAAAGAAAACTTTAGCAGAATATTAGCTGTTCGTGAAAACGGTTATTATTTATTCGCTTAGAGTTAGAATATTTCATTTTAATTTTTCAAATAACTCAATGAAATTCTTGTTGCATCATTAAATATGACATTGTAATTGTTAATCTGTTTCACCCTTTAGTACGTTTGAATTTGCTATTTAATAATACCTGAAATATTGATATTAATAAACTGTAATTTATATAAAAAAAATGTTAAATAATCTTACTTAAATTAATTTCGATTTCACTAAGAAAAGGTATAAGGTATTCAACGAATAGTACATAAATTGTAATAAATTTTGTTGCTATTGCAATTAATTAACTTTGTCCTATATAACATCCTTTTAGCTATCATCATTCCCCAGAGGTTTGTATTTGTAGTGTGTAAATTTTATTGTAAGCTTTTACTGCTATAACATAATTATACTGTAAAATCAATTTAACGGTAACGTTCATTTCAGTTGCAAATTACTGGATTTTAGTTATGAATAGATCTATTGTCAGATAGTATTTTCGTGTGCGCAGTGAAAAACGGAATCAGCTGAGTTTTGTTTTCATTGTCAGGTCTCCATACGTTTGTCGCGGTATTGAGAAAGGCGTGGACGATTCAGCATCTGAAACAATTTAAAACATCAAATATGAACGAAATTAAGTCCTTGGAACATGCTACATTGAAGGTAGTTACTTAATTTTTTTCAATTTTTTTCGGACAAAATCATAATGGCTGTCGATGAGTGCACAAAAGTATCTGATTACGAATTTCTATTGTAAGGTGGTTTAGATTGATGTTCGTTTTTGTTAATATTATATTCTCTGCTTTAATATTTAGGACATGTCTATATACTAAGTGTAAAATATCGATGAAATATAAAATTATCAATTATGTTCTGTATATTCTCCATCTTTTCTTGTTATATTAACTATGCAATGTACCTACTAGTGTCAATACCAAAAACTTTTGAGCATTACGATTGAGAGCATGTTTGTATTTAAAATATTTTTTTGCGATCTCAACGACATTGCTACTTTAGATGCGCATAGGGAATTTAATTAACTCATGTTCAAGTTTAACCGAGCTTAAACTCCTGCCTAAGGTCAGTTAAACTCCTGCCTAAGGTCAGTCACAAATGTATGGCTCTCTGGAAAGCTAATTAATAGCTTCTACTTTTTAAGTACCACACGCCTTGATAATCCAGGTCGGAAAAAGGTAGCTCTGCTCTGATGCAGTACTCTGTGGGTTGTTGAAATGATTCTATTTAAGGAAGCCAGCTTTTGAACCTGGAACCGCTGCCCATCGGTGATTTTACTTTACAACTGCATCTTTGTGGTAAAAGAGTAGTGCCCACACTGCTGTTGGATTTGAAAGGCGCGGTAGATGCATGTAATGAAACATGAGGTATTCTAGCTTACTCTTCAGTATTGGTACCTAATTTATCATGTCTCAGTTCTCAAATATTACTCATGTTCATTTGAAGTTGGTCAGGTGACTACAAAACATGCAGATCAGATAAATCAGTCTGTGGACTGTTGTGCATATAAAAGCAGCAAATAATCTGTTAGCTTGTTAAAATGAGATTAAACTATAATTATAGGTACCCTATGAGGTATTCAACAAACGCTACCGAAATGCTCAACGAGTGTTAGATGTAGAAGCTCGACAGGTGTCAGGTGCGGCTACTGACATTGATTTTGCAGTACTGAAGGCACCTACTGCTGGGGAGATCCACTCCCTACTTGGAGGGATGGTATGTTACCACATATATATAAAGTTAAATTATGGTCTACTCATCCACACCAGTTGGCTTTAAGCAGCTTTCCTATTACCTACTAGGGGGATTACAATTGTCCCATCTACATACTCATTCCTGACTAATGCAGAACCAGAAGATGGGTAATGTATTATCTGCATATGCTTATATTCACATTTGTATCCTAAAAGGGTTATCCATGGGTATATACACAATATAGACATTTGTTTCCAATCTCAGATGGTTGAAGTTCTCTGTAAGGACAGTGGAAGATGTGTTGCTAGCCTGAGAAGTCAGTTGGAATACCTCATATCTTAGTGTCTGCCTGTCACATCTATAGATGGTGATGCATGTGTTGCTTGTTTAGGGTTGAAAACAGATATAGAATTGTTACTAATTGCAAATGATTATTGAAGTCATTATTGTTACTTGCGGCTGCCATGTGACAATCTTGAAGAGTATGCTTCATACATTTGTTATTGTTATGAACACCAACAATAGCATGGGGTTTTAAAAAATGTTGGAAATCTATAGGGGTTGACAACATGGATGATTGCACTTTTTGTACAAATGTCTACAGAATGTAGATGACTTATTACCATCAGGTGGCTCTTTAGGCTGTGTGTCAGTCTGTTTTAAAAATTTTAATTTCACAGTAACAGAGGTTGATAAGTTATGGTTTTTATCAAAATAAATTTATTATCTATTTGCTTTTATATCACAATAACACAATCACTTAACAACAGCTTTCATGTTCACAAAAACACAAATATCATCTTCATTTATGTACTGTAATAAAAATTGAATAGGTCATCAGTTAACTTTATAAAAGAGGTTATTATATTATAAATTGTTTACATATATTCTCATATGTAAGATATTTCAGAGCAGTTTAACTCATGTTTTAATTCAAAAAGTTATCTTTTTAGCCCAAGATTAAACCTGTAGTGTAAACCCAATGGTGAATAGTGTTGTAGTGGGTCAATGATGACATAGGGAGTGTTTTATTTTTGGGGTGTGTTGTAATAGCTATTAATAATTATTGTTGATAAGTAGCCCTTCTGTAATTTGACCTTTTGGCTTTTACTTCGACACACTAGTTAGTACTCCATCCAATGCTGGACATGGGCCTTTCCAATAGGACACCATAGAGCTTTAACTTCAGCTTTTCACATCCCACTATTGAAACCCATTTTGCATACATTGTTACTGTACCTAGTTCTATCTGGAGGATGTCCTACACTACATTTGACAAGGTTTTGTTTCAATTCCAACCAGACCAGTCTACTACTTTGGCCAATCTGCTGCCACCTTAGCTTATTAATCCATTACTACATTATTGGGCATTCTTTACTAGACTTACAAAATTAATATAATAAAGCTAATAACAAATTTTTCAAATAAGCACTTTCAAATAAGGCTAGGTTATAATTATAATGACTTGTGTCCAGGTGGAGAAGCTGAACACAATGAAGAGGAAGGCAACAGAAGCTATTAATGAGGAAGTCCAAGCAGCATTTGTGTGCAAGAAGCGTCTGGAGCACCTGAAGGAGCAGGCTGAAGCACTGGCAGAACCCAGCACCCCACAGGTCAAGGTAGCTTCCAGCAGTCCATCCCCCACCCTATAGAAATGAACCACAATAGATACTGACTGTGAACAAGTCATCTTCTCTAATCCTTTGCTCATCTGTGTCTTACTTTACATACTTGACAATCCCAAGTTATGTTCAAGAAGAAAAACTAGATAAGAATTTCAAGAATGGGTTGAAAATCTTTATGGAATCTTTTGAGGGTAAATATATCATTCTGCTGTTGTACATTAACAGGAATGAAAAGCAATTTTTTTTTTAAATTATTTGTAATGTAGATTTTTACATTATGTCAAGTTGTTTGTCAGTTTGAATAAGAGTATAAAAAGACATTCATAACACACTTCATATGTATGTAAATGATATTTCATATTCATTTACCGTTATAGTAACGATTAATAACTCTTTGACCAATAGTTTTTGCCAGAATCATTCTTGAGGCTCAAAACAGTTAAATTAAAGTATGTACTTTATTCCTCTGAAGAGCAAACTCATGCTTATCCATACCCTTGTTATATATATACACAAGGATATACTTATAATATATACCTCGAAAAAAAAATTGTGATGGTAATCATAGCAACATCACTCTGCAGACAGTAGGTAGTGTTGGCGTATTTGCTTTTTAAACGAGCATGAAGTTGGAGCTTTGTGGATGTTTTCGGGTAATGCGTTCCAAAGTAGTGTAGCCTGAGTAGTGAAGGAGTAATGGGAAAAACCAGTTTTATGTGGTGGAATACAAGCTTTTAAATTTTTTGACGATCGAAGTACCCTATCGTGAGTTTCGTAGATGTACTGAAAAAAATCCTTTAAATATGACTGAGAAGATGTCTTATTCAGAATTGAATAAAGAACAAAAATAATTCTGGAGTGACGCCTGTTTTGAATAGACAGCCATTTGAGGTTGCGATGTTATTCAGAGATATGACCATATTTACGAAGATTATAGATAAAACGGACATGATTATTCTGCAGGCGATCCAGCTTATAAAGAAGGCCCCTATTTAGATCTGGAAAACACCCATAGCATAATCAATAATGGGGAGAAGGGTATGGATAGGCATGAGTCCAAACTCATGCCTATCCATAACTAAGACCAATCTTTAGAGGAATAAAGTACCTTGATTTGACTGTTTTGAGCCTCAAGCGCGATTCGGGCAGAAACTATAGGTCAAAGAGTTATTAATCGTCACTATAACGGTAAATACACACACACGCACGCACGCACGCACGCACACAGCACGCAACGCACGCACGCACACAGCACGCAACGCACGCACGCACACACACACACACACAC
>DWMG01005519.1:0-10140 GCA_018244855.1 Elbella merops | reverse complement strand
CGCTCACTCGCCGCACTACGGACAAGCCGCACCATTCTCTCTACGAGTACATGTCTGCCGTTGAAGATTCCCTAACATGCAGAATTTAGCTTTGTCATATTAATTATCAGCTAAAAGCAAACTTTCTTGAGACCATTATGATGACACAATGCTGTTTAGCTGACCGCCATTATTAATGTTATTTTTGTGACTGACCTAATGATGTTTAATTAACTCTTAATACGCATAACAATTTAAAATGTTAATTAGTCGTTTCGTAAGTTTATTTTGGGATATAGCTATTTATTTCAGCAACAATCTAACATCGTTTTGCTTTGAATTTGAGATAAAAATGAAAGTAACATTTACTTTCATCTACTATGGCGTCACGTAAACAAGTTCAACAAAAATAAACGACACCTGTCAAAGGAGAAATACCAAACAAACGTCACTCTTTGTTTTGTTTCTTGTTTCAAACATTTCGTATAACCTTAAAACAAATTCAAAACGGGACATACCTTGGCAGCTTTTATCAGTTTTTTTGCTATTTCAATGTCACCTTGATGATTTTGTCCAACTTCTGCTATAATAAAACACTGGTTGCTGCCACCGACCCTGATATCTTCGGTTATCTTGACTTCAATCATGTTTACAACCGTCAGTGTTCCATATAGAACAACAGATCTGTACTGACCCTTACCGCGAACCACAAGCGGATAAAATACTGTCACTATATATGTAGAAGTTTATCGACCTCCTGCTCAGTATCGGATTGAGTAAATAAGGTCAATTCAATATAAAGGCGAGTTGCTTGTTGCGCGCTCGCCGCACTAGTGCGCGCCCGCTCCGCGGATACCCACTCCGCATGATAATTGATAAAAACCAGTGTACAGAGCTGCAGGGCGTCACTCGTGGCCAAATAACGAGACCTGTCCGTAGATAAATACATCACACAACTCAAAATATTGCTTTTATTAACACCATCAACATTGTTTATTACATTTGTTATTTACAAAAATGCATTTTTACATAGTGCAGCTAGCTATTTTGATAACATCGTCGTGATTCTTAAATCTGTCACCTAGCGCTCTATTAACTTTGGATTCTGTCATTTTGCCAAGGAAGCTGGAGATGTAGCGGCCTGCGTCTAGTAGCTTTATTAGGTCGATGTTCGTGTTCGCCCCCAGACCGTATAGGAAGTATATCAGGTCTTCGGTTGCCAGGTTGCCGCTCGCGCCTCGCGCGTACGGACACCCGCCGAGCCCGGAGATGGAGGAGTCGACGGTCTTGATGCCAAACTGTAAAACAATTGTGATTTATGCATTTCGCTGACGTCAGCGGCTATGGGCAGTGTGGGCGTGATAATACACGCTTGCTGTTTAGCAATAATATTCGCCAGTTTCTATGTCGTGTTATCATCAGCTTCGGCCTTTGAAGTGCACTAGTATGGATAAGGTTCAAAATTATTTAAAGGAAACAAACTGAAACGTGAGACAATAATTCAAACAATTTGAACGAGGTACATTTAAACGAAGATTATAGAATCCAAAGTTCGAGTAATACTATTTATAAATATTTATAATGTAACCGATTTAAGCTATATCTATATATGTAAATGTTATGTAATCGCTTTGAGGAGTTCTTTATCAACTAAGTATATGCGACATAAAATTTTATTATATATTTATAAATATCATATTATAACTTTACTTAATCACACTACACTTCACAATATTAGCTATTATACATATATTAATTTTATATATTTACCTAACTCGAAGTTCATTTCTAACGAATACTGCTGCTACCAGACAAAAGCTAATAAGACAAACAAAAGACCCAGAGAGGGGTACAATACACATGTATGACAATATCTTACAACTACTTATAGTTAGTATAGGAGGTAAATAAAGACTAGACAGTATGACAAGATTACCTCTCGTATTATCATTTCGAAGTTTAAAACCAAAAATAACATAACTTCGGGCCCGTTTTATTTGATTTTATACATTTAAAAACAAACATGTTGTTTTCGACTGTATTGAGACACTTTTCAAGAAATACTGATAAATACGAGGAATGTAACGGAAAAGAAAAGAAAATCCTGGCTACTGGCAGTAAAAGGCGTTGCTTTAGAAGATCCTACTGCTCTCGAATGCTTTATTTATACAACTAAAAGCAGTAGGTACACTTCGAACATTCGGCATTAATAGTTCGAAGGTCTGAGAGATGATTCTATTGATATTTAATGACAACATTACATTTAATTGTACACTATACAGAAAACAAATAAAACAAACAGCATAGGTTTCTTTCAGACAACCCGTTCTGTAGCAGAAGAGATAGTTTGACGGGGTCACAATTATTCAACATGTTATAAAAAATTAATTACGATGTTTTTATTTTTATACATCCCCATCCCGCATGACCAGCGTGGGAAATATGGGCATAAACACTTCAAGGAAGTCCAGGATTGACTTACATAAGTCAACATGGCAACTAATAAATAAAATATAAGCTTATGATAATATCACCATATTATTATTATTTTATGTAAAAATATGAAATAGTTTTAGTATGAACAATATTAAAAGCATTTCAGTATATTGACCTACTTTGTTACCTCGCTAATTAAAAACAAAAATCCAAGCTAATTAACAGAATGTAAATCTATGTACACAGATAAATGTAAAAAAATAAAATCATTACAATTGGACGGCTATCATTTTAATGTTACGTATTAATTCAGTGCAATATTTCAAAATAATGTTCGTCCGAGCGAGCGATGAAGGTCATTTCATAAAACATGTTACAAAAACAACTCTGTTTAAACGTTTTTAGCGAATCGGAAGTAAATGGGAAACAGGTACTTGGACTAGAATTGGTTAAATTTTTTCAAACGCAAACTTTTATTTCCCTGATGGTTAATAGATTTCCAGACAGAACAGACTCTCCGATTAAAATAAGAAATTTGATAAAGTCATTTAAGGCTTAATTGACTACTATATAATGATTAATTCTTCAACAATTGGCCTTCAAGCAACTAAAGCGTTAGACTACATACACTGCACCAATGTAAATACTTCGTTTTTTATGCTGCTGGAAGGGTCAAAGACTTCTACTTATTTAATAAGACTATTATTGACCATTAATTCGATGGTTCAGTGGTTGCAAGCGCGATTGTTGACCAGGGGAGCCTGAGTTCGATTCCTGGGTCAGGCAAAGTATTATTGGGTTTTTCTAATTTGAAATTTCCGAGTGTGCTACAGTCCTCTGCCAATCGTTTCGAGGCAATAGAGGCATGATATTATAATGAATGCATGATGTACTAATAAATGCAAATGATATGATACCATTTTACTATTAAATGTCTCGTGAGTATTTATACACATGATTGTATAATCATGTGGGTTTTTTGGGATGGCCTGACTAGTTTCGGGACCTGTACGAGGTCCTTCCTCATAAGCTCCCGCTGTTTACAGCGAGGTTGCGGCGGAGGCCAGTTGAGTTGGTACATATATAATCATGAATACGTTACCATACTAATAAGTTAAACAGTCGATAATCTTGATCACCATTATCATTATTACCTATTATCAAGTTCCAATGGGGTCTCTCTTTAGCATTTCGAAGGAGATCCGCAGAAAGAATTTAATTTTGATTATGGGAGAGTTTATAATGCAGCATGTGTGGAGAAGCACGATGTGGGAACCCTTAAAATCAGTAGAGGTATACATCATCAGCAGTGGATCACATTATGGGCAGAATCCTATAACATAAAGTGGCTGCATAAGGTTATTGATCCACTGGGCTAATGGTTTGCGACTGACTGTTGGACTTCTATGAATCATGATTTCAAAATGTAATTATGAATAATGATATGAATAAAATACCATGAGCTGTTCTGCATTCATTAGTAGTTTCTTTTTTAGATTTGTAAAGCCTTTTCAAGGCATTTGGACTCGAAGTCACTATTAGTGCTAAACAATGAAATTGTAATTTATTTATTTATATAATAATTTGCACTAACAGAGTGAACACTGACATTTGATACAGGAGACTATAGTATGAGGTAAGAAGTTGAATGCTACCCCAGTTACAAATGAAACATTTACCTCCAATCCAGCCAGTAAATTGGAAAGACCTTGCCCAAATGTGTCGTGGAAGTGCAGAGCGAGTTTATCTGGTGACGTCACCGTGAGCACCTCCTTCATCAGTTTTCGGACCGAACCAGCTGTGCCCACCCCTATTGTGTCCCCGAGAGATACTTCATAGCAACCCATTGCAAAGAGCTCTTCTGTTATCTATTTTCAAATATGAACGAATGATAACATTAGACATGATTTTTTTCTAGTACCTAAAATGTTAAAATTCATAATATTCCTGATCCAAGGTTGTAATATTTTTACACACACAGAAAAATTACGAGACAGTTTTTATACTATTAGTATATCATTTAATAGCATTATTACAAACATTTTTAAAAAAAATTGAAAAAATATTATTTAATTTTTACATTTAACCTTTTGAATTTTTGTTTGGATTTAGTATCCTGTCTTACATCAGATGAACTTAAAGGACATATTATTTAATGGCTCTTAAAATATATTAAACTTGGAGTTTACACAAAAAAATATTACAATTAAAAAAATTACCTTTGCAATAGCTTTCGGGCTAATCGGTCCATCATATGGGCAGCCCAATACACAAGATACATAGCCTCGAACTCTCATGCCATCTTTCTTGGCCTCATCAGCAACTACTTTAAACCTCTTCAGACCTTCCTCCACAGAACAATTCAAGTTCTTCTGAGAGAATCCCTCAGATCCAGCTGGAAATATGGCTATTTCTTCAATGTTGCATTGTTTCTAGAAAATAATCAGACTTATCATAAAGACATATAGCTGGTATATAGTTCATGATTACTTGACAATCCTTAAGACAGATTTGCAGCAGTTGTTGTGTGGCATTGGCTTTAAACTAAACTTGATACCTCTTTTAATGCTGATTATACATTCAATATAATCACTAAATTTAATATGAGACCATTAGCCATTGATTAAGGTCCACAATAACATGTTTATGTTAATATCTAAAAATTATGCTATTTGTTTAAAATTTTTGCATGAATAATTGAATTATTTATGAAATACTAAATTGTATCAGAAAAGTGGTGAACATAAGAGAAGCTTTATTAAGTATGAATGGATAGATATTGGACACTCAATGCATTCTTCTAATCCAGGGATCGGGTGTAACAGTACAATACATTTATAATTTTAAAAAATACTTTACAGCAGCTTCATATCCCTTCAGGTTTGGTATCAAAACTGGGTAGTTCACTCCCGGCACTCTATTGAGATTCTTTATTACATCTGCTCCATCACTCATTTGTTTAACCCATTTTGGGCTCACAAAACTGTTCAGTAAAATAACAGAAGTATCAGTCAGTCGAAATATACTTTCAAGGTTATCAATACATGTAATAAAACTGTAACTGATCACTGTTTGTGCACACTAATCTCAGAAATGTCTTATCCTATTTGAATGCAGTTTTCAGGATTATACTGTGATGGGTTTCACTTAACGTTCAGTGTTTTGTTACATTTAAATCAGTTAACAGATAAACAAGTTATGTCAATTTATGTCCATCATCATGTATAGGTTAGGTAAGCCCGAAGTCACGGGTACAGCTAGTTATTAATGTTTATTTTATGTAACATTTGTTTATTAATGACAAAAATAATACTCTTCTGTCTCCACTATTATACAATCTTGGCTTGACTGTAAGATATCCTTATATGAAGTATACCATTTTAACAATGTTCATCAGTTTCCTGCCTTGATGATATAATATAACTGCCGTCTTCCAGTTAATACTGCAGGTGGTTAGCTAATTAATCCTTCGTAGATTATACCATATTATATAGTATCGGTAGTATCTTATTTAATAACAGTAGGACACTGTTGATGGAAGTTATTTCTAGTTAGAATGTGTGATCTGTGTGAGGCTGTGTCACACATTAAACATGTACACAGCTGTAAAAAGACTAAAATTTTGTGGCTGTGAGACATTAAATTTTATGTATGTTGGACACATTACCTTGCAGATTCAATGTGTTTGATTCCAGCATCTGCAAGTTTGTGGATCAATTCAATTTTGATGTCAGTAGGCACAAATTTGGTTTCATTTTGAAGACCATCCCGTGGCCCCACTTCATAGATACGAACATCTGGGGTACCAGTACTCTGAAATGTAATGTGAATTGTATTATATATTTTAACAAGTAATTAGAACATTATCCTCATAAAGTCATTCATGTTGAAATGATATATTATAGATTATGTGTTTCAAAATTCTAGGACATCAAGGACCACTTATGATATAGGCTTTGTTAGCTGGTGTCTATCTAACCCAGAATAACTCAGAAAAATTGGTGAAAAGCTGTATCACAGGCTGGTGATATTTTTGGAGTAATAACAAATTGTTTAGATCTAATGTTCCAAATTTAAACTATACAATCCTATAAGGTATTTTGTTTTACAGTTTTACAGTCACATTATTATGTTAACAGTTTTACAGTCACATTATTATAATGGTGTGTTTCAAACTTCTAAAATTCTCATGTTAAGGTTATTACCGTTTGTACTAAATTATTGGAATAATTACATAGATATGTTAAGTAATTGGTTAAAATGAAACCAATTTAAATAACAATACTTACTAGGGCGCGTCTGGTAATTTCCAAAACATTAAAGAAGTTTACTTTTCTTATCAATGCCATATTCGTAATGTTAATGAGAAAAAACAAAATATGAACTATTATTTCATTCGTAAATGTTTGGCAGAATATGATAAAATAAACAAGATAATGTTCAAAAAGATGTGAATGCTTAATGCTTATCGCACTCTCCTTGTATTTACTTTGATAATGATATCACCTAAATCACTAAATAAATTAGTTGTTAATCAATGTTTGGTAAGGCAAAGTAAAGGAAATAAAATCGATAACAATAAACATTGATACCCAAATTAACTTCATCTGTTGCGCTTATTTTTAATTATTATTTTGGTACAAAAATTATCTGACATATAACTAATCCACTTTGTTTCTCATTGTTATATAAAAAATCAATGACTTTCGATCAGTAAATGAATTCCAATAAAATATATGTTTAAAAGAAGAGTATAGTTTATAATTTAGTAACAATGTCTTTTCAGTACAATTAGATTTCGTTTTTGTGCGATTGCTTAAATTCAACATTTTTTGTTTTATTATTAAAATGTTGGCGCTATTTTAGATATTTAGATGTGATTTAAACTAATATAGATTTTATGCCTTTTGATGAAGAACTTAAAGTATGTTGTGTTAATTCTACGGAATGTAATCCCAGAATTGTTTACTTTCACATAATCATTTGTCACTCCATCTGCATTTCGTCGTTGTCAAATAAAAAGTTATGACGTAAGGTAAATTTCACTGTTATAACTTTAACTACACACAAATTAGAAGAGGTCGAAAAGAAAATAGAAAATTATATTAAACAAAGAATCAAGTTTATTTTAAATTATAATATTTTAATTTCATTAATTTATAAACGGCTGTACACAAGACAAATATGAATGACAAATATTAAAAGACAAATTTGCCACCAATGTCAAAGTCTTTCAGATTTAAATTAAATGGCTTGTCGCTTGCGCTAAAACTTTCGGCGTTCGTTCACATGAATTTGAAGTTTGTACCGGCCAGTAGTAGATAGTTTTTTTTTAAGAATTTTATATACCAACCGGGTTTTCTTTACACAATGGGTAATAATTGGTTGTTAATTATGTTCAAACATAAACAATAGTATAATGATAACTAACTGTTAATTTTGATATTTTAGCGGTGAACAGTGCCACGTCTTTCGTGTTGTCTTCGATATTAGCCCTGTTAATATTTTCCGGAATGCAAATGTACAAGCCCATGTTAATACGATCTCCAATTACAATCATTTTTGGGGGTTACCTTGGCTCATTGATGTTTATGTTCTTCGTGACTGTATCCTTTCATATTGAAATCATTAACATTCATAATCCTTAAAAATATTGCTATTTTTCCATGTTTCATACTTCTAGATTACTGTATCTCTTACATAAGTAAAATCACGCTTATGTGTTCCCAAAGGGGGAAGCAGAGTAGTGCAGTACATTCCCACGTTTCACCATTCATTTTTATGTCCTACCTTGGAATAGGGACAGTCTATTGCCATACTATCGGTATAAATTTCTCTACTGCTACGAATTTCACGTTATTGAACGGCATAGTACCCACAAGCGTTGAACCCAGGACTTTTCAATTAGCAGTCATGCTTGCAACCAGTTGACCAATGAGGAAAGTCACAGTGATGCATGAAAAGATTTTGTCTCTGTTAGTTGTTAGTACACTCTCCAAAGTTTAAAGTTCTTTGAATTAGTTTTATGCACTGTATTTTTTCATAACACTAAACATTTTTGCCTTGTTTTTATTCCAATAAAATACTAAAACTATTTCTCTCATTGTTTTATCTGTAGAAAACAACAAATGTGTTAATTATACACCCTAATTGTGTTCATGGCTATACATTTTTTAATGGTGTTAGTTTGTAAGCCGACAAAGTGGTTATTACAGAGCTTAGCTACTAAATCCATGAATTAAATCCTGGACCATATTACAAGACATGTGTATATATTGCTAAGTATGGCATTCTCTTTCTAACACAATGTTCTTACAGTGTTTTTATGGAATTTAAGTATTTAAAATCTATCTTTTCAATTTATTTGTCAGCAGTTTTACCGAAAACTCCAATAGTCTCTTAAATGTTTAAGAGCTCTATAGGCTTGTTTTTGTCATATATGTGACATGTATTTTTTTCCATTCATAAATTACAACTATGAAAATAGTACATGTTCAATAACTTAAATATATCTATGAGTTTCCTTAGCAAATTTGTCAATCAGGCTGTGGGTAATCTGGAGTCCACACTTTTTGGCAAGAACTTCCAGTTAAAGCTCCCAGAAGTGATCTTATCCATGACAATTTCTCTCATCGCTGCTGGCATGGTGCATCGGATATGCTTCACCACATGGTAATTATGTCTATTAATAAATATTTTGTGAGTGTTATACATATTATCATCATCAGCCTACTTCTATCCACTGGTGGACATAGGCCTCTCCAATAGCACGCCAATGTGCTCGATCTTCAGCTCTTCGAATCCAACCGCTGCCAGCCACTTCACAAGATACTATATGAGACTATATATTAGCGCTTAACTCAATTTCTCAGGATAGTCTTACTAGTTTCGGATCTCTGAGTTCCTTCATCCTGAGCTCCTGTCAATTCCAGTGAGGTCGCTTCGGAGACTGATGTTTGACATATATAATCATATTTGTAATACATTTAATATCGCACAAATGTTAGAACTGGTAACAATCAATTGTGCAATTTTTTAGTTCGGTACCAAGCTTCCTGTTTGAGCTGTTACACTTGTTGATATATGTTCTCCTGTAACATAACAAACTTGTAATTTTATGCTTTGTAATGTAACCTAGATATTAGTGATAAAATTCAGATATTTAACCATTATTCTTGTATATTTTGAACATTAGTCATATTTACTCGATTTGAATAAGTCTGCAAATTCAGTTATCTATTACTAAGTTAGGACACCAAATGTGGATATGTAGTCCTCATTAGCCTTTATTTGTATGGATTATTTTCTCACTTATGTTGCAATGTGTATAGAGATGACATTATTAAAACTGTTTAAACAATTAGTAACCTTTTTTGAATGAATGTTTCCTGGTATGGAGGGTATATGTATGCTTATCCATACACATCTGGAAATGTTTTAGTTTTTGTGCAGAAATTGATCAAAAATTGGCTTGTGGGCCACACTGCACATGTTTAATATTATATTTATAGTATAGCATGATAGTGATGATGTGTTGTTGACTAGCCATCTGTTAATTTAAAATAACATCAGTGTCTTCTTTTTAATAAAAAAAATACTCCTTTTTTTGTTTTCAGCCTCATATTTTCCCTGATAACAATCTACTACATGAATAAACTGTCACAAAAAATGTATGTGGCCACTGCATCTGTAACTGCTCCAGTGAAGAGTCGTCGTCACAAATAA
>DWMG01005518.1:0-10141 GCA_018244855.1 Elbella merops | reverse complement strand
AAGAGGTGCGCGCCATGGGCTTGAACCCGGCACCCCCGGAGTGAGGGGCTGAATTCTTAACCACTAGGCTATCACTGTTACCCTTTTATCACCATCTAGTGTGGTTTAAATCGTATTTTCTTATTAAACTCTGCTGCAACAACTGCTGTTAAATAAAGGTGAAAAGAGTCTTTAATAAGTAAATAGCATGAAAATGATCTTCAATCCTTTTTCGTTCGACTGCTCTCAGAATAAGAAGACAAAATGGACCCGTGGGGCAAGTACAAGGGATAGCAAGCCCCAGACGTTTTAAACAGCATTTCGAGGAAACGTGAGACGTGTACATTTCATAACGATATTTCCCGTTCCTTATAATAATACACGTTTAATATAAATCAATGCAAATAGATCATGCACTTTACTAGCTACGTCATTCAGTTCGCAAGCCTTACTTGGCTCTTGGCAATTATTGTTCCTGTTGAAACATTGCATTCGACGAGTTCAAGTACTTTTGAGAAGTTGGGAGTTGGCGAAAGCTGTGCACCAGTTTCGACAGTGCCAAGAAATTACAAGGTTTTTATCATGAGTGATAATTCTTGCCTTGTTAATATGCATAAATAAAACCATAAACGTAGTGTTGTTATTAGGTAATTTTTCATTAGTTGTCACCGATACTAAATCGCTCTTTTAAAAAAAGGGTAATCAGAGGGCTTAGAGTCTTTCGACGGCTGATTTGATCTCTGAAGAAACGCAGCACGGTGGTATGAAAAACGAGGGCTTATCCGGTTGCAAGAGAGAACCAAAAGTAGAATATTTATAGATTGCGATTGTTAATAAATTTGCCACAAATATTTTTCCTTTAAATCATGGAAATCTAATTAAATCTGGCATCTAATTTAATCTGGCATCTGGCTTGTCTGTTTGTCTGTATGTCTGTACGTTTGTGCACGCTAATCTCAGAAACACCATATCCGATTTGAATGCAGTCTTCTGGATTATTTTACGATGGGCTTCACTTAAAATTTAGTGATATTTTATATTTAACAAATAAAGAAGTTATGTCAATTTATGTCAATCATCCCGTAATAAGTACCTAGAAAAACAGAGCTCAGATCTATATCATCACATTAAATAGGGATCAGGTTTGGCTGGTAGGTTAGGTTAGCCCGTAATTCCCTATTAATTAAAAATACATGAAATGCCATCTCACATTATTATCGATGTACCTTTCAGACTAAAAAATAACAAATTTGCAACACAAATAATTTTGACCATAATTTGACCAATCCAAATTTCGTATAGTTGATCTGATCACATTGCTTTTCATCTACCGTTATACAAATTTTGTTACAACGAACGGGGTTGCAGGTTGATCAGAAGTGATCAATCCATCTCGGAGCAAAATTAGGGGAAAGAATTCCAGACTTTGTCTGCCTTGCTTTCCTGTAACTCGTAGAAATATCTGTCTCCTTAATAGTGAGATTCAGACGGCTCAATGTCTCACACACATTAATTACGAAAATCGTTGGAGGTTTTTGTCATTATTTTTCTACCACTGAATTCATATTTCGTAAGCGAAGTTATAAAAGTATGACAATTATCCAAACGAGCAGATGCAGGTACAAACTTATGATAAGCAAACGAAACCCGAGCTGAAGGTAGGAGGACATTTATTAAATTTATTTCCTACCAAAACACAAAAACGTAGATCTGGGCCACGATATCGTGAACTCACAATTGAAATAGAAGCTTAATCGGTTGTGATAAGACCTGTTTTTGAATGCTTCTGGCTGTATATGGAATGAAATCCATTTGTTAGCCTGTCACGTGGTTCTAATATTATTCTGGGGGTCTGTTGCCCTTAATTGACTTTAGCTTGCTCTTCAATTTGATGTTCTGGCTTTTTTTGTATGACGTAACATTACGCCTGTAATCTCCAAAGGGCTAGGTAAATGAGTGGAGTATACTCCCACGTTTCACCAGTTAGATTTTTCGTTCCATAGAATAGGTGGTGAGTCTATTGAGTCATTTTTTATATGAGAGTGTTAAAAACGGTAGAACAGGCATCATCATTATTATATATTTATGCCAGGGCCCTTACGGTATAAGAAGAAAGCACAGTGTGTGAGACATATCTATCCTTATAGCTTTTTCTATATTCATCCCTCACTTCACACCTGGGCGTCGGTTTCCGAGACATTTATTCATTAGCCAGTATTATAACAGATATTTTTGTTCAATAACTATAAATAATTAAATAATTTAAATATAATAACTCAAAATGCTGCTGAAGCTGAAGATCGAGTTCAGTGGCGTGCTATTGGGGAGGCCTACGTCCAGCAGTGGACGGAGTAGGCTGATAATGATGCTGAATGATATTAACTCCTCGAATTGTGAGTAACAAATTACAATCGTAGAGAACTAAGTAAGCCTGCTGTTTTGTTTAGTCTAATCATACTTTTCTATCCGGATAACAACACAATCGTTTATGTCACATGTCATGTCATAATAGGCTTTACTGCATGAAGCTAATAAGTGTGCATTGTTGATCGACCTATTTTTTTCTAACCCAACATGCATACTAAGACAAGTCCCATATCAGGTTGGTATGAGAATATTTTTTTAATCCCAATATTTCCAGAGTAAGCATTTGTATTTTCATACATTGCTTCGTAAACGCTGACTAAGAGACCGAAGGCTAGTTAAGATTAAAGGTCACGGCCTGGAACTAATGGAAGGGTTGTTTGCTTATAACGATACCTAAAGGCTCCCATTGCTATACTATACCTACGGTGCTATACTATACGGTATTTCTACCAATATATTTCACTGTACTCCCATATCGTGTGTAAAAATTTTAAATATAACAATAGTAAAATGTTAATTGAACTTTATGTTTTTACAAGTACTTACTTAATAATAAAAATTAATTACATCAAAACGTTAAAAGAACGTAACATTTTAATTCAAACAATTACATATACTTCATCGTACTCGTTAGTATACTGTATCATACATACACTGAATAAAGTTCTATCAATTAATAAAGATCAAATTTATCTTTTTCATCGTATCGCTCACCCCCAAGTGCACAAAACATGTATTTCTGTTGGCGAAGAAATGAGATAAAAAAACTGTCAGATACTTCTTTTCGATTTACTTCAAATTAAGTTCCTCCTCTTCTTAGTAAAGTGACATTCTCTATCTCCAAAAATCTTTAGAAAGCTTATACGATCCCTATACTATGGGGTCCGCTGGGATTAAACGATATCAGATAAAAATGAAAATATATCCTCATCTCCTTAGGGAGTTCTTTTCGCTATATTCGAAAATCTTTACCAGACTATTAGCGAAAACTATAACCGTAACGACGGCTATTTGTTTTAGGAAAAATTTTAGTAACTCTACAGGACAGCAATTTAATGTTCGAAATTTCCGAAAAATATAATTAAAAATACGACTTATTCTATGGGGAAAAGTTTATTGAAAGTCATTTGAAAACTTCCATGTGTAGATGCTAATACCAAATAAAGAATTTATATTTAAGTATGACCTAAGACGATCGGAATGATCGTTATAAATGGGTGAAGTCAAAAATGTTTCTTAAAAATGGAAACATCAAGAATTCTCCCCAAATGTCAAACAAGCTGCCGTAGCCTTTGGAAACATTCCAAAAATGGTATTTGTTACTGTGCACGCTTTCAGTTGGCTTCCGTTTGAACGTCACTTTGCCTTGATTTGGAGGTGCCTGAAGTTATATCGGGGTTGAATCAGGAAGTAGTTTCCTTACATGAATTCTTCATAGATATTATGTCATGTACGGCGTCATATCATTATCGTCTAATAAATACGGCTCTATCTTATTATTCCTTTGATTCAAATGTTTTATGACAAAATGATTCTTTTTTGGTCTTCTATAATTTTTTTAAGTAATTTCTTATACGTGAAACCAGAGATGGTAATTTAATATGTACTTGATAATTTAATGGAATCTAGAATAACTGTTTCTACAACTCATAATGTAAAACGTTATTAAGGAGATGATTATTAAGGAAATCAGTAATACCCTAATAGTAGTTATTTCTAAATTTTAAAAAGTTATCTAGGTATGTTTGACTATTATTCACTGTATCGACGAAGAACACATCATCGGAAGATTCGTAGACCGTAGTAATCTCCATAATGTTCTCTACGACATGTGAAGTTTGCCAACGCGTACTTGGCTAGTACGGCATGATATGTTCCTAAACGTCTTATTCTGAGACGAAAATCTATATCCAATAAAGTAACAATAATAGGTAGAATTGAATGAAACAAAAAAAGGTTGATAATGATGACGTAACGGTTTAAGTAGTTACAGTTTGACACGGTTACAGTTACGGTTTGACAGATGACATCTGCTTGGCTGCAGCAACGCATAGTACTTTCTCTTCATTTAAGGGTACTATATAAATTGAAAAAAAAAAACCTAACTTCACGCCTTTTATCACCGAAGGGGTAAGCAGAGGAGTAAATAAATAAGGATAAGGAGGAGTGATATAAATTATTTAATTTATATCACTTCAAAAGAGAATTCTTTCCTTTGAAGTATTTATCGATACCAAAGCTGTTAATTTTTTAAAAAGGAAGAGATCGTTATGCACTTTTTTTCAACATCAGCTCACATTGGCCGTTGGCTTCAAGCTTATGGGATTATGGCGAGCGCTTGTAGGACAATCCGCGTCCCACAAAAGCAACCCTTTCAAAGGCCTTTGTCGTGCATTGTTTTTTTATCCGTCAAAGCGAGTAACTGAAGAGCTGCTTAATGGTTTCCATATAATACTTAATGGCAGTATTCTGTTGTTCGCCAACGCGCAGTGCGATTTATCTTTCAATAATTCAATCATGTACACGACATATCCAAAAAATATTCCTGAACGATACGGCTACACTTGTATATAGTTTTTCCATGCGTTTATTAAAAGAATTGTAATATGGAAATTTTGTGCAAAATACTTATTAGAAATTACTTATAGAAATAATTAATGGATAAACAAGCAATATAGTAAAATGTTTTGATATGGTTCATAAATGTTTCTTTTCACACATATAGAATAGAACTTTACAAAATACTGGACGGATTGCTCGATTCATATTTGAAACAATATATACGTTAATATATAACTGACGAGCAATTGGGTTTTAAACCCAACTTTTCACAGGAAAGGCAATCCTTAGTCTCAAACATAGGGTCCAGTATTGAACCAGCCAGAAAAATCAGAAATATGTTTGTTTCCTGTATATGTCTAGATCTAGATCTATGTATGTCTAGTGAATACTACGATACGAGTCGGACAAGCAGGACAATTTTGTGAAAGGGTCAGAGACGCTATCTGTGTCATTGTAGTTGCTTGGCGTCAGGATCGGAATAACATGCTGTTCCGCAAACGTAGCGGAGGGGGGATCCTTCCACTTTGGTGGAGTGATGATAGGCATAAAATGGCTGCCAGTGGTTGGATACGAAGAGCTGAATATGGAGATCAGTAGAGTGCAATTCGTGAGGCGTATGTCCAGCAGTAGACAATGACGGGTTGTTGATGATGATGAGGCAAATCCGACCGTCGATCTGACGAAGTCAAAATCATGATTTTCGAAGCACAATGCCCGTTTACACACTTTATTGCGTTGTGTAAGAACGTAACTGTAGCCAACTCGTGTGTCAGATATTTTTAAGCACCTTTAATGGCCTCTGACGAGGTTTAACAATGGTCACCTACCGAATACATTCATTGAATTGAATAATGACGAAAGTATTTGAGAGATAAAACACAAGGGACTATTTAGATTTGCTCAGTGTGCCGAGTATGCGATTATATATTGGATATCATGATTTTGCAAAAATCTTATTGACAGAGACTAATTTTGAGTTTTCTGCAGCAGAACCAGAACCGAAACTTAATAACCCTCACATGATATAAAAAATATAGGTAGTGTTGAAACTTCAAAAGTCGAAGTCGCACAAAGGATTTTTCAAACTTTTATAAAGAGTGAAAGTTTTGTGGTCCTCAGAACAATCGCATTCTGTAAGCCAAGAAGTAAAAGCTTAAGAATAAAACTTTCAGAGAATAATTATGTCCCTGTAATCTAAGACCGCCTTTGTTGCTGGTAATTACGCGATCTCGTATTCTGAACTAGGACACGATGGAGGCCTTGGCGATCTTACCACCAGTATTTAGGTCATCCAGACGGAACTTGTTCGAAGATACCGTTTTTTCTATGTACGAGTGAAACGTTCGATTTCGAATTTAGAATACACTAAGTTTTTTGATCTGGATGTTGTTGGCTTAGTACAAGGCTTCTGCCGTTTAATACATATTTTGTATATAGACATACATATGCTTTAGTACTACTTTTCGTATTTTATAACGATTCATCCGTTTTTCTCAATCGTATGTTGGCTTTATGTGTACCTTTTATAATTCTCGAAGTTTAATATTGGGTACTTTGGACACGAAATTGATTTTATTTTTCCTGAATTTTAAATACAGAATACTTACAAAGGGTATACGTCTGGTCTGAGAAAATGTTACTACGTGTGTAAATTAGGTCTGTAAAGATAAAAATATTTGTCAATGGGTATGCTGTCTGCTCAAGTTTTAACTGATCTAGCGTGATGGTATAATATTGATGATAACAAATTAATTCAGATACATATGTACAATAATATTGAATTTTGATGTTTTCCTTCACCGTTGGCAAGTGATATTTAAAATAACTTGAACGTCCATAATATTATATTGACTTTTTACTTTAATCTTTATTGTCGTTAATTGCGTGTTCTTGACATGGAAAGTAGGACACCTGTACGCCTTGAAAGAACACACTACGCAGACATTAATTGTTTGACTATTATGTTATAACTCTAAACAATTACTACATTAACCTTCACTTACCGTGATGTTAAGAAGGTTGCAGTAAACAATTTTTCTTTTATTAGAATATTCTACAATTATAGATCTCAGTAATTAGAAGGAGGTAAAATTGTTGTCCTCCCCTCTCCCCTACAAATTAAGCGTTTTCAAGTTCATCAGTATAAGTCTCCGAAATCGGCCTGCAATTTTGAAGAGATTGAATGTGAGAGATTGAATGTGAGAGAGAGAATGAATGTGGAAGAAGAACGGCAGGTCTGCAAGAATAGGGATATTTTGGTACTCCGTTCTGTCTGCCTACTCTGTGAGGGACTTGCCGTGAAGATATATATGTATGTATCAGTGTAAGGACTGCAAAACTGGTTTTCCGTAAGGAATAGCTCGTAAAACAGCTCGTTATCGATATAGAAAATTTTGAACGAAGTTTAAAAAGGAAACAAGAATATGGTTTTCCTATAGTCGCCCAGTAAGCCCCTACAACTTCCTGAGTGTTATGGAATCCGGTGATTTGGGAGGCCCGCGGACGGAGATAGGTCCAACACGACCCTTATTATTTAATGTAATGTATTGTGTGTCTTTGAATGGATAATAATAAATATAGGACAGAATATTTTTCAACATTGGGCCACCAGCGCATTTAATTTTATACGATGAAACATGCCAGTCTAAAAAAAAAATACTTATTAATTCTATTATATCTTAACGGCAGGTTCTTTAAGGGATAGGTAGAAATCGCCAAGTACAAATGTTTCCATCTTTTATATACCAATAATTGTTTTAATGACACCTCGCGCCCGACATTTATCGTTGTCGTTGAAATTTCGAAATATAAACGCAGTATATAAATATACTCTGGAATCGAAAAGCAACGGTGTATTCTATAGAATTTGGAGTTCCATCCAGAACTATAGTAATCATTTGAAATACCTAAATTACAGAATACATACAAAGTTATACACGTTGACTCAGAACAAATATTCATGCTCATTATATGGGAATTTGTCCTGTCTAGAATCAAATCCACCATCTTACCTCGTCAGTCACGATCATCGACCAAACACTGAATCATACAAGCAGTCAAAGTAGATCAATAAAAGCTAACAAAAACACATTCACCTGGAACGTACGACGTAACCTTGTTCGTGTCATAAACGTAAGTTATTCCCCCCAGAGTACATTCAGGAGCGTAAGAACTAAATTTATTACTTTAATCAAAAGATCTTACAGAACAAGGAAGGTAGGTAAATGGTCTTACTGCGAAAGAGTAATACACACGAACAGTGCTTGTAAAAAATGAAATAACTTTACTTATCTGTGGTATTCAATATACTTCTTATATTGATTTTAGTGCATATACATTTTTTTATACTTTTTTAAATTTGGAAATAGGTTCGTGTTAGCCACAAATATCACTGATGGAAAGCGAGTTACAGCCTAGGAATTAGCACCTCGCCTAGAAAGTATTATTCCCTCTTGTCTTGATACATTGTAGAATACCGTATATTCTGAGCATCGATTATAGAAAGATGAAAAAGTAGCCATGTTCATTTTGAACAATATATGTATTTCTTTGAGTTTTTGTCCTATTAAGTACCGATGCGAGGAGTGTGGTGGGGATGGATACTAGTATCGATTCGTCGTTTTGTAGATCGCTACGGCATTTCCGCTAGTGAAGCTGAATGCGACTTACTATTATTATTACTTAGAATTATTTTGTATTCAAAATGTTGATTTCATATTATACATAGTAGCCTAATTACTTGTAGGCTATAAATTGCGGTGATACTTCGCAATTATTGTATTATATTTTCCAAATAAATCGTAATAGTGTTCACTCTATTGGTGCAGCTCAAAAAATCAATAAATAACTCCAGGTTTGTTATGGGGTAGGCAGAGAGCATCGAATAACAAATATATCCCTAAAGATGTACCTACCTGATGTGCTTCTACATTCATCATTCTTTAATAGGTACATGAACGCCGGACACTGGTTCGTGTTAGACCCACCCGTTAATACAGTACTCATCCATCAAAAACAAATGCTTGACATGAAATGTATCCAAATATACACAACAGAAACTTGTATTTATCTTCGTGAAGGGAGAAATCAATATTTATTATTATACATACGTCGAATCCTCATAGGAAATTCATCTATCATACTTATGTAGCACACATAATATGTATATTATGACGTAACCTCACCCCTGTAATCTCCGAAGGGTAGGCAGAGGAGTGTATTACACTGCCGCGTTACAACAGTTATGTTTATGTTCAACATGGAATAGGTATCTATTGCCATATTGCCATACACCGGGCACACATCCAGACTTGAGCCACTACAAATTTATACCAGAAAAAGTTACAAAAATTCCATAAGTACCCCACCCGAGACCGAATCCAGGATCTGTCGATCAGCAGTCGCGCTTGCAACCACTCTACCAACGAGGACGTCTATGTATAATAAGTGCACTCACTAACGTCTATTTGTCTTATTGCTAATTTAAAAAATTAGTAGTCTTGTTAATAATGTATAGTAATTTGACTAGCTTATACTAACAGTCTTATTCTTACATTGGTATTCCAGGTTGCCTGAAGACACCCATGAATAATTAAGTTAATATCGTTAATGAGTAATTAAGTTAAGCACGTGACCTCAATGATTTTCAGTAACCACAAGAATAAGGAGGCTGTTCCCTTCCCTCAGAAGGCTGTACTATAACCACAAATATATTGAACATTATAGGCATCAAGCGATATATTATCAAAGGTATTTGGGTAATTTTATACCTTACGATATCGGAATTCAAACTCCATACTCATTTAGCAAATGAACCAAATACATATATGTAATTATCGCGTATTATATGGGACGTATTAAGTAACCTGTAAAAAGGGAGTTTTACACTCTCCTTTGCCTACCACTTCGAGGGAACAAATGCTACGTGCTATACTAAAAATTATGGAGATACTGTAGTAACCTGTAGGTTAATTAAAAAAGTATAAGATGTATATCTTATCCATTCAGTAGATTTTGGACTGGATCTGGAAGACGAAGAGAAAACCGTCACCCGCAAACTCTGAACGTTTTGTATACACAGGCACGTCTGAAGACGTTAAGGGAAAATTATATAAATCCTTTGACATCGAAGCATGTCCATCCAAGACATAGTGTGTTCATATTAACCCATTACATCATCATCATCAATCGGCCTATCTCAGTCCACTGCTGGACATAAGTCTCTCCCAATGAG
>DWMG01005517.1:0-10141 GCA_018244855.1 Elbella merops | reverse complement strand
GTAGAAGAAAAAGTGCTACGCGGAAACGCTGCAATCTTTAAATGTCTCATACCAAGTTTCGTGACAGAGTACGTATCTGTCGCTTCCTGGATAATTTCTGAAGGAGATGACGAAAACGAGATCAAATCAAACGATACCACGAATAACGAGGGTATACTAACTTGACGTATAGCCTTGCGTTCCCCATCTGACCTAGCAATATCCTTTGTTCTGTTTAAAACATATTGTGATTTTTATGCAACTCTATTTACAGTTGTATCCCAAGCATACACTGTAAACCTTATGGAAGAGAGCGTTTTACGTGGCAATGCCGCCATTCTTAAGTGTCATATTTCTTCATACGTCACTGAATACGTAAGCGTTTCATCTTGGACTATTTACGAGGGCGACACTGATGAGTTGGAAATTAAGGCGGATTCCAATGATTTGGGTATTTTATAGGATCTTCTCATTTATAAACCTTTTCCTTGATTCCTAAAGAAAACCACTCATTCGGGAAAATACAAATTTTTCAGTCGTATCTCAAGCATACACAGTAAATCTAATGGAAGAGAATGTTTTACGTGGTAATTCTGCAATTTTTAAGTGTCATATACCAAGTTTTGTGACTGAATACGTAACAGTATCGTCATGGATAATTTCGGAAGGGGACATTGAGGAAAATGAAATCGATGTAACAGATTATACGAACTTAGGTATTTCTACAAAGTGTAGTGTTAAATTTCCATTCCTTCTCCTTTCAGAATAGGTACCGTTTATTCGTAAAACGTATTGTCGTATTATATGATTTCAATTTTCATGAATAAATCCTAGATAGTCGATTTTCATTTCAGTTGTATCTCAGGCATACACTGTTAATCTTTGGGAAGAAAATGTTCTACGTGGCAATGCAGCCATCCTGAAATGCCACATTCCAAGTTTTGTATCTGAGTATGTCACAATTACTTCTTGGATAATTTCCGAGGCAGATAAAGATGAAATGGATATCGATATAGATTCTGATTTTGGTTTAGGTAACACAATCTAGGAATTTCACCTCTCCTTATTTCCGACCGTGTCCCTATTAGTGTTTTTTGTGTCTATGTATATTATTATATTTTAGAGATATTTCAAATATCGTTCACAACACCAATTTAGTCAAAAACCTCCCTTCAACACTATAGATATTTTCAGTTGTATCGCAAGTATACGATGTGAAATTTTGGGAAGAATACGTCTTGCGTGGAAATGCTGCTGTTTTAAAATGCCAAATTCCCAGTTTCGTCGCAGAATATGTATCAGTCACATCTTGGATAATATCGGAAGATGAAAACGAACAGGAAATAAAAATGAATGACACTTTGCAACTAGGTACATGGGTAATCCGTCAGATGATCCTTGATATCATCCGTTATGTCCCTGCGTATCCTAGGCCTTCCGATAATTGTGCTGTTAGCCCTCACATTTTTTTTCCATTTTTATTTAATCAACTTGGGAAGAAGAATATTCATTTTTAAGCGTTAACGCGCTGATTTTCGGTCCTGTTGTTGCAGTGGTTTCTCAAGCATATGCTGTTAATCTCTTAGAAGAATACGTTTTACGAGGCAATGCGGCTATTGTGAAATGCCACATCCCAAGTTTTGTCGCGGAATACGTCGGTGTCGTGTCTTGGATCATCAGCGAAGGCGAGGAGGAAATTGAGATAAATCTCGATTCTGTTCAGAAATTAGACGGTAGGCTTTTGGCGATACCATGTAGATTTTACATCTTCTTCGTAAATAATATCGATATCAACAAGGTCTGTTTTCGAGTAATGCACTTGTTTAGGGTCCTGTTCCTATAAAGTTGGGCTCCTTTGACTCCAAGGGCCTCACGGCCTACCTTCATCCTCTTTCCTCCTACCTTAGGCTAATGCATGCAAATGAAATGAATGAAATTTATAAGTAACGCAACCGTAAGTTGCGAAGTTCATTAATTTGATTATTTACCCGAAAGGACATATTTAAAATGTTCGTTTTTTTCTTCATCAGAGGGAAAATACTTAGTCCTTCCATCTGGAGAGTTACATATTAGAGATGTGGGACCAGAAGACGGTTACAAATCTTATCAATGTAGAACAAAGCACAGGCTCACTGGAGAAACTCGTTTATCGGCTACCAAAGGACGTCTAGTTATCACGGGTGAGTCAACTTTTGTTATTTATAACTTGTTGCGCGATAAATTCATAATTTAAAACATGCTGTTCTCACTTCATTATTTATGTTTCCTATGATTCTTTTAAAAATAAGAAATATCGTTCATTGAAAAATGACAAACAGTGAATTTATGGCGCTACTTTCGGTAAATTATGTGGAAATTTCAATACTACAAAACGTCGATACATTATAATCATATTTACTGTAATAATTACTGTAATGAAGCATAACAAGTTTTAAGTATCTATTTGTATTGAAATTTTCACTACCAATAAACTTTGTAGCAAAAATATATAACCATACATATTATTACATATTTATGCATAAAATCAGTAGAATATTTCCACATTCTTATAAATAAAATAAATTAATATTGATGTGACATAGCGTTATTGACAAATATTCTGCTAATTTTTGCTTATTTATTTTTAAAATATGCAACATGTCATTTACTTTAATTACAATCTCTCGATATCTTTATTAGATATAACATTAATTATTTATTAAATCTTATTTTTTAATACGGAGGACCCATCGAGAGATTTTAATTAGGTGTATTGACAATAGACAGAAGTTTGCAAGTATAAATACGTAATTTTAAAAAATAATGCATTTATATTTGAAAATTTTCAAATTGTACCTTGCCTGAATGTTGGGATAGGGTACCCTGCAGAGCTTTGGTCCGCGTGATTCATTATATTTATCCTGTGAATATTTTTAGGCGCCTTAATGTGTTATATGAATATATAAACTGGTCTGTTCTCATCTTTCGGTGTACGTTTTCCAATCCTCGTAAATCTGCCTTCTCCCAACATGCGCAGAGCCTGTGGGCCGTGTGCCTCCCAAGTTTCCTAGTGCGCAGACCACAAGCGGCTTCCAGTTTAAAGAGTCCGCGAGCCTCGCTGTTCTGTGCACTGCACAGGCCTTTCCCGCCCCCATGTACCGGTAAGGTAACTCTCTAAAGTCATTTTACGTACTTCCTCAGAGCCGATAGGGCGAGTCCCACCTAAGTTCTCGACGACACAAGTGGGCATGATGTTCGTTGCCAGAGAGGACTCAGCATTTACATTGTTATGCCCAGCGCAGGCATTTCCCGTCCCCGTGTTCAGGTAATATCGTGATTACCGAGTTGCGTTTTATATTTAAACGTACTTTTAGAACCTGTCGGCCGCGTACCACCCAAGTTTGCAACCGTTTTAACCGGCACGATGTTCGAGGTTAAGAAAAACTATTCTTACGCACTGCAGTGCCCCGCTCAAGCATTCCCAGTTCCATTATTCAGGTAAATGTAAACTGACCCCTTTTATTTTTATAAAATCTAGAGCCAGTGGGGCGAGTACCTCCAAAATTTGCATCCGTTGTGATGGGTACCATGATCGGAATCAAGAGAAATCAGTCATTTGCATTACAATGTCCTGCGCAAGCGTTCCCAGTTCCAATTTTCAGGTACTTCACTTTATTTTCGAGCTTCAGTCACCTTATTATTTATAGCAATATTTATACTCTATGAGTAATACTCAGATTTTCAAATACGAATATAGTTGAACCATTTGCTTCAGAACCTATGGGAAAAGTGTCTCCAAAATTTCCAACTTTAGAAAAAAGTCGACTTTTCGATTTTGATAGCAATCACAGTTTTGCTCTCTTATGTCCCGCTCAAGCATTTCCAGCCCCAATGTTTAGGTAAGAATTTAAAAATAACCATTTAGAATTACAGTTTAAAAATTGTAATTAAAAATTTTGTTTCATTTACAAATTTGTTCACTCTTTTTCGTGAACAGAACCGATGGGCAAAGTATCACCGAAATTTCCATCGATGGAAACGGGACGCAGTTTTACTTTTTCCTCGAACACGTGTGTAACGGTGCTATGTCCAGCACAGGCCTTTCCAACTCCATTGTTCAGGTATAAACAATTTTAAGTATGTTACTGTTATTTTCTTAGAACCGGTAGGACGAGTCTCGCCTAAATTCCCTTCGATGGATAGCTCAAGAAGTTTCAGTGCTATGCTTAATAGCAGTTTGACGATATTATGTCCGGCACAGGCGTTTCCAGTCCCATTATTCAGGTAAATCGTATTTTCCTGAAATTTGAAATAAAGTAGTGACGTGAAAAATATTTATTCTTAGAACCAGTTGGTCGTGTATCTCCTAAATTTACAACTACTGATAAAAGTCGAGCGTTTGACGCTACGGGAGGCGACAGCATCACCATGCTATGTCCTGCGCAAGCTTTTCCCGTCCCCGTTTACAGGTATTCATACAATTTTCATATATTGTAACTCACTTTTTTCCATAGAACCTATGGGCAGCGCAGCGCCAAAAGTAGCTTCAAAAATGATTGATATCACTGAAATTTCGGAAAATAACACCGTTACATTGCTTTGTATGGCTCAGGCTTTCCCCGTTCCAATATTCAGGTAATTTTAACCATGTATGGTTTAAATACAATTATAGGAAATAAATTTATGTTTAGAGCCTGTAGGAAGAGTGCCTCCGAAGTTTCCTACCTTGGACAGTGTAAGAGGCTTCAGTACATTAGTATTTGCAAGTGTGACGTTGTTATGTCCCGCACAAGCCTTTCCAGTACCATTGTCCAGGTAATTACCATTAAGTCAATTATATTTTTAGAGCCAATTAATAGCGCTCCTCCGAAAGTACCAACAAAAATAATTGAATTCGTCGAATTCGCGAGGGACTCCAGTATAACGTTACTTTGTCTGGCACAAGCATATCCCGTTCCTGTGTTTAGGTGAGTCTTCAAATTATGATTTTTTTAACCTTATTAAGTCCCTGAAAAAAAAACAGCAAGTATGTAGTATTGCGTACAGTTCATCAACGCAAGGTAACCCGATCCCAGCGTTCATATTTCTTAACGATGTTACGTGTTTTAGAACCGATTGGCTCCAAAAGTCCTTCATTCTCGAGTGGTTCAAAACTAGCCTGGTTTGAAATTTCTTCTGCTCAAGATTTTGCACTTTTATGTCCGGCCCAAGGGTTTCCCGTTCCCGTATTTAGGTGAGGAATTTATGTCAATTTAGTACAACCTGTATAACTTAAATTTTCAGAGCCCATTGGTTCCAAGCCGCCTGTATTTTCAACTGACGATAAATTAGCGTGGTTCATTAGCAGACCCATAAGAAATAATTTAGCTTTACTCTGTCGTGCGCAGGGTTACCCTATTCCAGTATACAGGTATCTACTCAGTTGTTACAAATTTTATGTTTTGGTATATTCAATTTTAGAACCCATCGGATCAAAATCGCCTACATTTTCGACTGATAATAAGTTTTCTTGGTATGTAAGGATTATCGGTCAAAGCTTCAATATCCTCTGTCCAGCTCAAGGTTTTCCTGTACCTGCATTCAGGTGAATAAAATAACTTCTTGTTTTAATTGTAGAACCCGTTGGCTTTAAATCCCCTACGTTCTCTAGTGATGTACAATTCTCGGGAATAGTTCGTAAAACTGGCCAAGACTTTTCTCTTTTATGTCAAGCTCAAGCATTTCCTATCCCGTTGTTCAGGTAAGCGAAGTCTATACTTATTTGTAACTTAACTCTAATAAACTAATTCTGACAGAACCAATAGGATCGAAAGCTCCGTCATTTTCTTTGGAATTCAAAAGTACAACGCTTACGAAATTTGCGGGGCAAGCTATTGTTCTCTTGTGCCAGGCCCAGGCTCATCCAGCGCCTATGTTCAAGTGAGTGTTTCTTATGCCCATTCTTTTCTTTTCTTTCAATCCAGAACCAGTAACTGCCAGAGCGCCTTCATTTCCAACTTCCGCGTCGTCTTACAATTATAATATCCAAGAAAACTCTGGCGGTTCTATGCTTTGTCAGGCACAAGGGTACCCTCAACCAATGTTCAGGTGGGTTTCGACCTTGACCGTTAATACATTTTAATTTTAGAGCCTGTCGGAGCGAAAGCCCCTACTTTTTCCACGGACTCGAAAGGCAGTATTTTTGTTAGGGAAATGGGACAAAGCTTTGCTTTACTTTGCCAAGCTCAAGCATCACCTTTACCCATTTTTAGGTAAGTCAATGAATGATAAAGTAAATTGACAGTTGGTTTATTTCGTTGAACAGAACCTGTGGGTTCCAAGCCACCGACCTTCCCAACCGACTTAACGTCATCGGCTGTAACGAGGCATAAGGATCAAAATTTTTCAATGCTGTGTCAAGCGCAGGCTTTTCCCTTACCTATATTCAGGCAAGTTATTTATGACGCATCTCTAAATAGTTTTAAACAAGGTATCAGTATAAATATTATAGATACGTATTATCGAAAAATGAGATTAGGCAAATTTTTGGATATGTACTGAATATTTTTAATTATTCCTCCAGTAGTTTTTCTGTACCGGACATGTATACTTTTTAATTGACATCGAACTTGTATTATCTTCAACAGAGCCCGTCGGATCTAAGGCTCCTACTTTTTCAACTGAATCAGCACTTTCTTCTATAAAGAGACATCAAACTCAAAGTTTTGCACTACTATGTCAAGCCCAAGCTTTTCCCGTACCAATCTTCAGGCAAGTCTTGCAATATGAATTGTGTTTCATGTATGTTCATTAATTTAATTTTATAGAGCCTGTTGGTGCTAAATCTCCGACTTTTTCTTCTGAATCGATGGGAAGCATATTTAGAAAACGTGTTGGGCAAAGTTTTACATTACTTTGCCAAGCTCAAAGTTTCCCCGCCCCGCTTTTCAGGCAAGTCTAATGTTGTATAAAACAGTGTATCATTACCTTGAATAATTATATTACATATTTTAAACTGCAGAGCCCATTGGATACAAAGCTCCTACTTTTTCTACGGATGCTCGTAGTAGCACTTTTGTCCGCACTGTCGATCAAAGCTTTGGACTTTTGTGTCAAGCTCAAGCTTTTCCTGTTCCTATATTCAGGCAAGTTTTAGACTTAAGAATTTACTTTACAATCCAAGTTACGTATTTGTAATTGATTTCTGTTTTCTGTAGTTTGCATTTATTTTAAAGATTAATTCAGTGACTACCTGAGTTAAAGCATAGAAAAAATGGCAATTCAGTTATTTTTATTTAACGAGGTGAACGTTTCTTCAGAACCAATTGCAAGTGCTGTACCAAGTATCACTTCAACTCCAAAAGCTGCGGTACATTACTCTTGTAATACCTCGTTAGCGCTAGTATGCCCGGCGCAAGGATTCCCTGTGCCAGTATCCAGGTGCGTTGACGGTATTCTTAACGTATTACAGAACCCACAAATAAAATAGCTCCGCGAAGCGACAAATCACGAAAATTTGAGGGCGGTGAAATTTTTTTAGCTTCAGTCTTTGAATCTGTCTTTCTCACTTGTGAAGTAGCCGGCTTCCCCCCACCTATTTTCAGGTGAGTGTTTCTATCATTTACTGGAACATAATAAATCGATATAAGCAATGACCGTAAACATATCCGCTTAGGTTTATACTGATACTTTATTATTTATTCCTGTCAATTAATGGAAATAGTCTTTACCTAAAAGATAACAGTGTGACTCTTCTCGTATTTTATGTTCTTCTCTGGATTTACAGAACCAACTAATAAAATTGCTCCTAGAAAAGATTCCACTAAGCACTTCGAAGGTTGGGAAGTATTCTTCGTACCACAAAATGAAGTTGCATACTTGACATGTCAGGTTTCTGCTTACCCAGTGCCAATATTTCGGTGAGTGTTAGGCGTAACAGTCGGTCACGGTCGGTTTATATTCCAGAACCAACGGGTAGGACCGGGCCGAAGGTAACCGGGGACGGTCTGAACCGTCAAGTAGGCCGGGACAGCGAGAACCTCGCTCTTCTGTGCGAGGTTCAAGCGTTTCCCGCTCCCATAACAAGGTACGGTCCTAGCGCAATCACGGCCGGCCGCCGGCATCTCACGCATTCATCCTTCACGTAGCGACACCATACCATCCCAATTATTGATATGCGTTGTTATTGCAGTCTGTTGCGGAGGGCGCCTCGCCCACGCGTGGTATGAAGGCGTGATGAACCGCGGCCGGCCGCGCGCCTTATTATGGTCCTCAGCCAAAGTATCGATTGAGCAGCGTAGACACCTCCTGGTAAGTCACAGGGTGTTCTTGCTTTTTTGAACGCTTTAATCTTTACTTTGTGCTTCAGTGAACTTACAAAGCATTTTTCGTATCTCTCAACATCGACCAGTATTTTGACTGAGAGTATTTCTGCTGCTTATTGTTAACGTTCAGTAGTTTCAAATTTTTGGGCACTAACGACCCGGCAATTTGGGCTATTTTAAACTAATGCAAAGTATGTTTTCGGCTTTTCTTGGTCTTCAGAGTCCTCTTCGGGTTTTGTAACGAAAACAAAACATGTCGGTATAGGTTCATAGTGTGCAGTTCGTTTTTAAATTCTAATTTTTTGTTCCTTCTTCTTCGTTTTCTTTTAAAATTTAGTAGTTGATTTTATTATTACCTAATTATCTCTTGCATTCAAATCATAAACTAGTTCTGTACAACACAACCTTCGTATGGCGTTCATTTTTTAATAACTTTCTTTTACGTTAGCCAACGAAAAATTTGTTAATAAGTTGCAAGTTACCGTGAAAACATGCAATTTCCAAAATCACTTCAATAAATTAAATATATAAGGATGATTAATTAAATATATAAGGTGATAGTGGAACTCGTTGTTTCATCGGCTTCTCGATTGTTACAGATGGTACAAATTTATCGACGGCACTGCTAGGAAGCAACCAGTGACGCTTAATGACAGAGTGAAGCAAGTGTCTGGTACCCTTATCATTAAAGAAGCTAAAGTCGAGGACTCTGGAAAATACCTTTGTGTTGTTAACAACTCTGTCGGAGGTGAGTTTGTGAATAATAAAAAAAATCTATATTTGCGAAAGAAAACCAATTGAAATATCAAAAACACATCGATTAAGAAACTATCAAGAAGTTAAAAAACTTAGGAATCTTTAATGTTAAAATTTTTCAAAAAACCTTTATAACATCTTACAATCCGAGTTTTTTTATAAAATATGAGTACGAATGTATTTAGAAATATGCTATTGTTTACTTTTCAGGCGAATCCGTAGAAACTGTTTTAACTGTGACCGCACCCCTGAAAGCGACTGTCGAACCCGCTACTCAAACCGTGGACTTTGGACGTCCAGCTGTTTTCACCTGCAGATATGAAGGCAATCCCGTAAAAACCATTACCTGGCTGAAGGATGGCAAGGATATGAACCATCATGATGCTATGCTGAGGTGTGATATAAAAAAATGATATAAAAAGCCTAAAAATACGCACACCTATCTCGTACAACATGTCGAAATTTTTAGTTATGTTCAAGATCTACTTCTACTTACTGCGTATTTTCTGAAGCTCTATACGAAATGTTATCATTTTTTAAAGTAACACTAACATTATGCAGGATCGAATCCGTGAAGAAGGAGGACAAGGGAATGTACCAATGCTTCATCCGCAACGACCAGGAGAGTGCCGGCGCCAGCGCTGAACTGAAACTCGGAGGACGATGTACGTATTGTGCATTAAAATTTGTAAAGCCAACTCATACCTAGTAGGTTACATAAAATATTCATAACATCTCCTTCTCTTGCCACAAAGGTACCTTAAGTTTCTTTTTAAATTAATTTTTATGATTTATTTCATTCTCGCGCCTGATGGACAGTGCAATGCGTCTTATGGTGTACCACTTATACCCAATCCATCTTGTTTTGAAGGGTACAGAAACGTGTTTTTAACAGTATTTAATCATAAATTTTAATGTAAAATAAATGCATTAAATTTTCCAGTTGAACCACCTCAAATCCGCCATAGCTTTGGCGAGCAAACCCTGCGCTCAGGCCCCTCCCTCCGTCTGAAATGCGTCGCGTCTGGCAACCCCACCCCCGACATCGCTTGGCTCCTGGACGGTGACAAGCTCTCCAGCGGCGAGCGCCTGCAGATCGGACAATTTGTTACCGCTGATGGTAA
>DWMG01005516.1:0-10143 GCA_018244855.1 Elbella merops | reverse complement strand
TTTAGTTTATCGATCCCACCTGATAGAAATCTCAGATGTGATCTAAAATGAACCACTCATGTTTTGCAAAATCCTATTTAAACTTGCATTGAAGCGTCCTATGTAACACAGACACCAGTAGGGTATTCCACTCCTTGGCCGTTCTTTTAAGAAACAAGGAACCAAATCGTTCGTGCTGGCAATTGGAACATCCACCAGAGGTGACATCCCGGAGCTATGCTTCTGGGTTTTATATGTAAGAAGCGGGCTGTTACCATAATATAATACTGTGAGCTATTTCTTAGAAGATGCGGTTTTTTTATTGACCGATGTGATGGATTAAGTCTTCAAAGATTAGACTTCAAAGCTATAGCACTGTGATTGATCTCTTCCTTTCAGTGATTGGAGGGATGTGCATAAATAAACTAAACATTGCTACTGATTGACGGATATAGGTTCTACATTAGCGCAGCTAATTCCTAGGCATTATTTAGGCGCTTTCAAATATTGTTTGTTCAGCTATTTGTACTTTTATCTATTTTTTATAGACTATGCCCGTAATTCTTTTCATTTTGAAAGAGACCCGTGTCCAACAGTGGAATGATGATTGTGGTACCTACTGTTATAAGCAAACAGTAGGTAATTCAAAACGCACCTAAAACTATAAACTTGCAATCACTCAAAATTATCTTGAACGTTACATTAATTGGTTTAAACAACATTACGTTCAGAGTTTTATTAAACAATTTTGTTACAGATTAATATTAACTTTTAACAAAAACCAATAATTTATAGCAGCAAATATCGGTATACATTATCTTTCATATTTGGTCATTGTCAGTACCTATGCAGTTATTTAAATTGTATTTATTAAATTTACAACTGTCAAATAGGGTTTAGTATGATTACATAATCAACTTATTTATATTTTTATAAATTGACTTCTAAGTCATTGCACTCTTGGCGAAATGTTCGTGGTTCTAAAAATTCTTCTTTTTGCATTTATAAGAGGAACCATCTGGAACGTATTTGTTTGGTCCGTTTACAGCAAAACAAATACTTCATTTTACTTTAATTAAACCACTTCAATTTAACTCATCTCTAATGTGTAATCATTAATCCCACAGAATGACATCGCAGTGCCACGATCAGGCGTCCAGATTCGTGTATATACTGACAAGGGGCAAAAGCAACACACTGGCAGCGGAGGACTTCGTCCCACTCGTGCAAGACGTCGTTGACACACATCCAGGCCTCTCGTTCCTTAAGGAAGCCACTGAGTTCCACTCCAGATACGTGCACACTGTAAGCGACTATTGATCACGTTTTGACATCGAAATCTTATTACGGCGAAAAAGGATTATGAGTAATATTGACGATAGACCAAACTACTATTTTGAAGTAGATTTAAAATTGAATTGACTGAATCTTGAAAACTGATATTTAAAAAAACCGTTGCAGACGGTATAATTAAACTCGCCTCATTCTTCCCTGTCAATTTCCAGGTGATAGCCAGGATATTTTACTGCGTGAACAGATCGTGGTCTGGCAGGATATCGATACCGGAGCTACGGAGATCGAATCTGCTTCAGGTCATCCAATTATTGGAGGACGAAGAAGATATTAATCAAGTCACTCAATACTTTAGGTAAGATATTCTGACGGGGTGTTACTTTTTTTTGTAGAACCTGCACTGGCTTCCGAACGAAAATTTTTAATTCGATGCATTGTTTAATTGCGAAATTTTTGAATATTTATTTGCAAGTGACAGAGCATCAAAAGTGGGTACTATTATTTCTGCTTAATAATATATCCGTATTTTTGTATCTGTTTCCAGTTACGAGCATTTCTACGTTATTTATTGCAAATTTTGGGAGTTGGACCGAGATCACGACTTGTTCATCGACAAACATGACCTCGCGAGGCATAATGATCACGGTGAGTTAAAAAAAATATGTTCTTTATTAATTTTTAACTGTTGTATTTTCTTGTTTTCCATATTTAAAAAATTCTATCAATAAATCAAATTGATTATATAATCACTCCAGGTCCCATACGGGGCGAGTCCTGAGTGCCAGATTCACCCTTAAATAACTGACATCTTTCTTTCCCATTCATCACGCTCTTCATACACGCACGCGGGTTTTGTCCATATGACAATGATAATTTTAATATATTTGTTTAAATAAATAGAATACAACAAGAATACAATAGAATACATTAGGTACTTCATGAGATTTTATTGTTCACATAATTGTGTAGGTACCTATGTATGACGGTAGACCATATATCTGATCTAAGTAATTTCATTTTAATGACTACACCTTACACGTGGACTTTGTGGTGCTCCGCGTCAATGTGTCAATTTATGTAATATCTAATGTTGACCATTATCTGATCTTTTAATAGAAATTATGCTTAGTATTTGTTATTGTTACCGTTATATCATCACAACGGGGACTTTACGACATAGACAGAAAGTTTCAAGTGCCAAATATCTTTACTTACAGACGTGACATGGTTCGTCCACATTCATCACGCTTTATACATACACACCAGTTTCGAAGGCTGTTGAATCAGCCACTATCCGACCTTTTATGCTTAATTTATATTTCTTCCGGGTTTCTTATATTGTATTGTAAATTGTTTATATTGTAAAGTTTATATTGTAAAGTTTATATTGTAAAGACCTAACTGATATTCTAATTTCTCCCTCTGTTTCTCATTTCCAGCTCTTTCAAGCCGCATGATAGAGAGGGTACTGTCAGGGTGCGTGACGAGAGGGAACCAGAACCGCCTGACGCCGGACGGCGAGCCCCGGATGTCCTACACGGAATTCGTCTGGTTCCTCCTCGCTGAAGAAGACAAAACTCATCCCACCGCCATCGAGTACTGGTTCAGGTGAGGTTTAAAATTTTCTTCAAGTGCCTTAAACGACTAATTAAGTATAAAACCGTGCATACGAGATTTAATGATCGGGGAATATATTTTTAAAAAGGTTATAAATTATTTCGTTTTTACTATTAAAAATAGTATTTTGTTTATCTTTTTTATAATGAGTAATTATGATATTCATGTTAACAGGTACAATGGTATAATTATTGTAATACAAAATGTATAATAATAATTATATATTTTATACATAATAATAATAATTATCCATAATAATACATAATAGAAATTATTACTATACATTTTGTTCCTTTTAAAATATGGAAAATGACTTATATTTCACATCTGATTTTTATTCAAATTTTAATAATACTTAATACAGAACCTTCTGTAAGAATATAGGAATATACATACCTTTGTATTCCTATATTCTGTCCCTACCTACTTTCTTCTACACATAAATAAAATAACAAAGTAGGTACTATGTTATCGTAATACGTACTGGAATATTGTTATGATAAAAGAACGAATATCGGAAATCCAACAGTATTGTTATTGTTATTAAATACCTATAACAATTCTACACTGAAGTATAACAAGATTATTTTGGCACACTAAAAGAAATGGTTTGACCTTTATTTGCACAATAAAAAAATATCACTTTTAACCTCGAGTAACCTCTTACATTGTCTCTGAATAGACATCATCGTGATCCATAGCTATAGCGTTATGGCATTAAATCGTACCATAGAGAAATTATTGCATGCATGGCGGCACTCTAGAAAGTTCGATATAGCGTGTGCACGAGAGCCGTTACCATCGCCCATTACTTATAACGATGTACTCCACCATGCTACATAATCTCCGGTTCGTGTTATAAAATACTAACTGTTTTTTCACATTATATCACTTTTTTATTCAGAATTAACAAAGAAAATGTGTGTCAACTACATAAAATTAGATGAAAAATTAACGTAAACGTAACTGGTGAAACATGCCAGTGTACTATACTCCTCTGCCTGCCTCTTCTGGGATTACAGACATGAAGTTACGTTTAATTAACAGTTTAGATTTTTGGCAAACTTTTGTAATTTATACGACAGTGTAAGCATTGTTTTCAAACTCTATCTATCCATCCGGTCTGTCTATCCGGTTATAAAAATGTTTATTATAGTACATTTATATACAGATAATTAATTATTAATGGCAGGGTCATATAATTTCGGATACTCGTAGCTATAAGACAATTTTTTTATAATTGACTTTAAATTACTGTTTGTGCCTATTCTATTAGTACAAATATACATAATATGTTAATGATATGATTGTAATTTATATTTAAATAGCCTAATCAGAGTTTTGAAATAATTCGGTATAGCGTACCAGTGGCCCAGTAGCGATCGAAATCCGATCGTAAATCATAAAAGTTGCAGCGTTTTCTGGGTTCTAATGTCAAAGACGAAGCATAAATAAATCATTCCTTTGTGCTACATAATGACATCAATTATTATTGACGTCATATTGACGTCTCATGTTTGACATTGACAATGGGAACGTAAATAATAAATGGTTTATTATTTCAATTTAAGGTATTTGTAATACATATTACACATACATAAAATATTAAATACAAACAATATTAATCTATTCTCAATTTGACCACAGACTTCAACCATAAATGAAAGAGTATATATGCGTGTGTGTGTCAAATGCATGGTAGTGTGTGTAATGTTTTTTTTTATTAATTTAATGTATTTTTAGGCATAATGTTAAAAAAATATTAGCATTCTGCACTCCATCTCTATAAACTATAAGTATTGCAAAACATACTCCTCCGTTCGCGGAATTTTCGTAAATAGAGGTACAAAATTTTTGCTTCACGTATCAATATACGTAACTGCACGCCTGGAATCCCCGAAGAGGAAGGCAGTGGAATGCAGAACACCCCCATTTTTCACCGGTTACGTTTACGTCCCACTATGGAATAGGTAGTGAGCCGATTGCCATGCATCGGGCACATATCCAGACTCCGAACCACTACTAGAAAATCTAAATAAGAAATTTTTTGTAGTGTTCGACCCGGGAATCGAACCCGGGACCTCCCGATCGGCAGTCACACTTGCAACCAACATGATCAAAGAGGCCGTCACGTATCAATATATTATAAATTATTGTGATGTCACCGTTATTTGTCCCTAAACAAAATCCTTAGAGCTGCCATTACGATTTTCTTTTTTTATAGTAAGTACTTATAGTGTCCACTTTATCAGTCCTTGAACAAAATGATTAGAACTGTGCCTACAATTCTTTTATATATGAATTTCAGGTGCATGGACTTGGACGGTGATGGGTACATATCTATGTACGAGCTGGAATACTTCTACGAGGAACAGATGCAGCGGATGGAGGCCATAGGCATCGAAACACTGCCTTTTAATGACTGTTTATGCCAAGTAAGTGGTTGTGTAACAAACCTTATGTAACCTTAACTAACCTCATCTAACCCAACCCGCAATTACCCCGCGTAAAATATTGTTTTATGCTGGATTAGTGCGGACGCTTTAGTCTTCCTCCTGACAAGAGACAATATCCAACAGTGGAACGACGGAACGGCTGATGATCATATTTTGTTAAGATAAACAAGACTGTAACGCACCCATCCTTATGTATCTGTAACACACCACTTTCTGTCATAATTTAAAATAAATGAAAATATATTAAAATTGTATCATAAGTACGAGTCTCGTATATATAAACATTTTACATTACAGATGTTAGACATGGTGCATCCGGCAGAAGACGGCAAGATAACGCTGTCCGACCTGAAGAGGTGCAAGCTCACGCCGATATTCTTCGACACGTTCTTCAACCTGGAGAAGTACCTGGACCACGAGCAGAGGGATCCGTTCGCGACGCAACGCGACTCCGATTCCGAGGTGAGAAATATTCCTCACATACACACCAACCTCCACGTTACCCATCTGTACCCACCTATTTCTACCTTTCCGGACCTACCTCTAGCACTACCCTGTTTCTACCGCTAGATACATATTATAGGACTCATTGGAAATTATTTTGCATTCGAAACCTGCACTAAACTTCATTGTACCATAATAATTTATATGCACAAGTGGGTAAAACTTACGTAAAGAAAAGGGGTCTATCTCTAGCAGAGGATTAAAACTGGTTGATGATGAGGATGATGATGATGATTTTCGAGTAGACGTTAAAATAAATCGACAAGTTTATATGTTCGTAAGCAGCTGCAGTAGTAAAAACTGTGTCGCAGCTACTTACGCCCACCTCGGGACAGAAGTGATATATATTACAGTTAAAAATGGAAAAGAAAATTAACTTAATTAGGCGGTTAAGCTTAAGTTAATATTTTAAGGCGATACTAATCTTGAACGTAATGTATATGCATATGACACCAATTTATGTTAAAGCAGGTCAACCTTATACATACACTATATAAGTATACACACTTCTAATATTAACGATATTATATATCACAACATAAATATGAAAAATAATATAAATATTACAGATAATATATTAGTTATTACAAAAGTATATATATTATTATTATATATTTTACAGATGTCAGAATGGGATAGATTCGCTGCTGAAGAGTACGAGTTGTTGGTGGCGGAGGAGGGCGGCAGCGACGCCCAGGACCAAATGTAAGTCTGCATTATCATCATTTAAACCAGGATTACTTCATGATATCTACATATATATTTTATATATATACATGGTAATAACATACTTTCTTTCCCATTACAAACAGGCAGTTGTATAAATTGATGAGAGAGTCAGAGAAAAAGAAATGTATTAACCGTTTCTATGAGTTGTGCAGAGCTCGTGGACTCCACGGATTTAGATTTTACAAATAGATTGTCGGTGGTCAATGGTAAAGTAGAACTGGCCCCTCAAAACACACTAGATGATATGTTAGACGCATATAACATTAAGCGGTTTTGATGCATCTTGCCATTCGCACTTGAAGACGCAGCGAGGCGCGCGCGCTGTTGTACATGCTGATCCATATTGTTGATTGATTTGATCATTTTGTTGATTGGACTGATGATCGCGTTTTTACACGTGTACAATGATTTTAGCCAATATCCATAGCTTTCTTGCTTGAAGCGAAACTATTTTAAATAACACCATGAGGATATTAAACGGTTACCATTTATAGTTCAAAGTTGAAAAAATATAAAGATATGTATTTTTACTTTCATAAATATAGTACATTATAATTTTTGAGTTCATTCTAATTTCTTTTACGACGTTAATAATGTTATATCTAAAAGTAGCAGTCAAATTAAAAGTTAATTAAAGCTGGTATAATAATATTTTTTGGCATTTACAATATATTTGATAATAACTAATGTCTATGAAAAAAAAACACTGCCAAAGATCCTGTAATTGTATAAAAACCCGTAAAATCTAGGTATGGTGTCCACAGTACAGTGATTCTTTTCTTTCTTTATTTTAAACCGTTTTAATGTTAATTAGTTATTAGCCGAGGATTTATGATATCATGTAACATTTTCCATCACGTGTTTAAACTTATAACAAAAGTAGTTAAAATAGTACTTATATGCTTATGAGTTGTGATAATTAGTAAAATTAAACAATACCTAGACTCTTAACTATTGTATCTGAAGAATTCAAACTGGGGACACGGCAGTCCGCCAAGTCACTGGAAAATATATTTTAAATTGTACTTTATTGTACAATATGTTCTGAATGCAAATTGTAAACTTAGATAAAAAAAAGATGGTTAACATCATGCGTTATTTTAGTTATCATTTCTCATATTTTTATCCCTATGTATGATGTATTTATCGATATTTATTTATCTATTTCTCTGTTTTCCTGTAGCGTCATATGTTCATTTCTATTTGACTTTCATTATGTATTGCTATTTCTTTCATCAGGGAGGAAGACAGAACTGGCTATGCTAGGGTAAGACTGTGTTCGTGAATTACCATTGTGTCTTGTGTTATGCTGCACTCAAACTACACGGAGAGTTATCCCGGAATCCCGGAATCGCTTGACAGCTTGACAACCTCCAGTACAACCTTTGCATATGTGGCAAGTGTTTGCATTTCGCTCATAGTCGACTTGCCCCTAAACGTGTGGCCGATTGCACTTAAACGCGACAACTCGATGCAGCAAACGTTTGTATAAAACATTACTTCGGACCGCAAACTTTCCGCTGGTTCCGCTTTCAGCTCATTGTCTGCCTTACTGATGAAACATGATATCCTCACCCGCATATTATGTATGTAAACCAAACTTTATCTACGTCAAACCACTTCACTCGGCTTTCTGTTTGTAAATAATAATAATGAATTTTATATTGGCATTTGTCTCGGGCATGATGCGACTAACATTATAACTGACTCATGTTGCATTCAGTACATATGTTTAATATGCATATGATTATTTAACATTCACTTTCAAACTTAACTCAAGATTAATACTGTGCTGTCAATTTCAGCTCATACGATGAAACAGATGAAGACTGTTTGTCGCCGAACTTGGATGACATCACTAACACCGAGATTATTGAGGACTCCAGCGTCGAGGAGTCCACTGTCAGCGAGGGTGTACCCGTAGCGTGCGGGCGAGTCAGGGACGTGCCAGGCGGAGTCCCCGGAGTATCCCGAACACACCCCTCCTCAACCCCAGCAGATGGTTTCGTCAATCTCAGCTCTATTTATTCCATCGGCAACGATAGATGGACTAATCAACCACAAAGCGCCGCCACCAAGAATAATCTAGAAAGAAAAATGGAGAAACCAGTGCCTCCTGAAAAACCAGTTAGTCTTATGATGGTGAATGGCAAAATGGACAATAGATATGCAGGGTTCGGCAATAATAGTTTCTTATACTCGCAATTGCTGAGCCCTAACACAGCGCGAGCCAAGGACCCGCCCTCCTACACGGCTGCCACCAGCGGGACACTCTTCAACAAGACTGCTGACACGAAAAAGGCTGCGACGTCTCCAATCAAAACGATAACGAAATCGCCAGCAACCAGCCCTGTGAATGGGGTCAACAAGATCTCAGACAACTACGAGAAGGCCATCGCTGAAAGACTCAGTCCTCAACGGGAGATCTCGAGATTGAATCGGAGCAGTCTTTTCAGCAAAGTGAACACTGGTGTGGTGTCGTCCAAGGTGAAGAAGAGCAGCCCCCGCGGCCCGGAGGAGGACGAGGACGACTACGCGCGGGACAGCGACGAGTGCTCTATATAGACCTCGTTGTTACGACATTGCTTTTGTCGGATCCAATGACATTGAACTGTAAGTGAACGCCAAAGATCGTCATAGTGTGCAATTAGTGAACAAGTGAACTTAGGATATACGTTAATGTTTAATCTGTTGTAATTGTTACGATTAACATACGATTGTTACATTTGTAAAAGGTAGCAGATGGATATTTTTTCAACGTATCCTAGTTAACGGTACGTGCCTTGTGAAATGTTTGGAGTTGAGGAAACTTGTGTCGATGTTTGGACTTTTTAAAGGACAGTCGCGCGGCCACGTGGTTATAGTATTAGGAAACAATTGGTGTGTTTTAACATCGTCTTGTTTAGTAACGGCATTTTTTAGTGTTGTATATTTATCGGACTTAGTTTTTTATGTTTTCACAATAGCTATTTACGTCTCAAAGTAGATAATCATATCAAATAAAGTTTGATTCGATGTGTGCATTCTGCGCATGTAAATTGCGCAAAATTTGAACAACTATCGATGCAAACGTTCGAGCCCTTACATGCAATGCTTAAGTAAACCACATAGCGAATCTTGGGGTGGGAAAGTTGAAAGTAGGGGAACATGAAAATGTTAAAGGTTAATATGATTAAATTATGTACCGGATTAACTTACGCATGTTTTTGCGAAGAACTGAAGGTCCAGCACATTGGCTTGCTATTAGAGAGGCCGATATCCAGCAGTGGATGATGACATACTGATGATGATGGTGTTATTTTGAGATAGAGAATCTATTTTTTAGAATCTAGTCTGGGATCCGTCATCATGAGGTCTTACCGATCGCACCGAGATTACGAATGAAACGAAATGGGCCTAGGATAGGACCCTCAGGTATGCCAAAAACAATATATGAATTAAACCGGTAAAAACTTTAATCAAAAATGAAAATTGTTACAATAAATCTCATTTAAATAATCATTTAAAATTTAACCCAATACGAGCAAGCAAATTCTTATTATTAGGTTATAGAGTGGTCTTTTGG
>DWMG01005515.1:0-10143 GCA_018244855.1 Elbella merops | reverse complement strand
AGTTATTTATACTCAAATTGTTGTCTATAATTAAATGTCATCGTAATTTTCATAATCACTCAGGAAATTTATTGAATTAGATACTGGTAGCTTAAATCTACCTTGATAGTCTAATTTATGATACGAGAGAATTGTAAGAAAATCATGCTATGAATTCAACCCAAACTTTTCATTTTTGGATAACTTTTTAAGACTTCTCGACCACCGTTTAATGGACAGCTTACTCTACTTGACAAATCTATAGGAACTGTCGCTGGGGTGCATTTATTTAGCCACAGGAGCCTTTTGGAGGTTTATATCAATCATTACCTACGTCTAAAACAAACCCATATCGGTAGTGAGTAACTATAAAATCTCCCATGAATAAATTTATCTTCTGATTGTAAATGTGTTATGAAATGGTTTCTTTTTCACATTTCAGATCGATTTTTCGGGACTTTAATAATCCACAAAACATTCGTCTTGAAGAACAGAAGCAGCCATCGAGATAATCTAAAAATGAAACTAAAATGACTATAGGCTACTATCTATTCCATAGCGAGACGTAAACGTAACTGGTGAACCATGCGAGTGTACTACACTCCTTTACAATATGTCTCTTCGGGGATTAAAAGCGTGATGTTACGAAACTAAAATGCACTGCAATAGAAAGTTTACCACAATGTGTTGAATATTTATACTTCCGAAATCCGACGTCAGCGGCCTTTGAATAAGTGACGGAACAAATCCATGTAGAGCTAAAATATAAATGTTTAAAGACCTTAAGTTGTACATATGTTAATCGTAGAATTTTATATACGACTAAGGATAGATTTTATTGAGATCTAAAATCCATCAGCCTTTACCCTTATTGATGATATAATAAATAACAATAATAATAATGTTACGAATATGAAAATCGGTACATTAGCTTGTAGCTGAAAATGAAAATATATTGCATCATTATTTTCGGAAAGTGATGCTATAATAATTATATATTTATACAATTTTTGTTATCATAACTTATAACAGTAAAATTAATCAAGCGCACTTTGTGAAAAGATCATTGCGTATATATTAAAAATGCAAGAAAAATCTTAGTCATATTATATCTAAATAATGCTGTATATCATGTACACGTGATGGACGTGTGAACTTGGCTTTACAATTCACCTTGCGTCGCAGGTCGCAGCTGGTAGCGATATCTGTGTTGCAGCTATCGCCGGAAATGACGTCCAATGCACCGCGAGCTCACGGCTCTGAATAATAGATAGTTACGAGGCTGAAATATCTATTGAAGCCCGCTATAATAGAAGAATTCGTAGTTTCCAAACTGATAACATGATATACTGATAAGGTTATTTATTGTACGTTATCTCATACTTGCAGTAAATTCTGGTAGAGTATTGAGAAGAATAGAGCAAGAGATATTTTAGAAATAACGATGTAATTACCTAACCACGTTTTAAGTTCCTTAGATAACATTATGATCGTATTTTTCTGAAGGATTAGGTAATGGTATGTGGTACTCCCATTTTTTACCATTTATGTTATACGTCCCATAGAATACATGGTTAGTCTATTAATATGTACAGGGAACAGATCTAGACTTCGACTTACAATTGGGTATTTTAAGTAAGCGTTTTAAGTTTGTCCACTGTAGTTTATTATAAATGGTACAATGAAGAATAAAGAACTGAATAATATGTGGCTGTCGCCAACAGGAAGCACTTAAATAGAGATTGCACAGAGAAATGAATTCGACTTTCCCTTCAATCAACGAAGCTATCAGACCCGTTCGTTGCTCTTGCGTCCACTGCAGTGACCTTATTTTAATGTAGAGTCAGATTTTGCTCTAACGATTACAAGGCAACAGAGTTATGCAATGTGGACTAGAGCTCAAATAAGTCATGAACGCGAACAATAAATATAGAGTTAATTATATTTAAAAAGTTGATCATCATGTTCTTTGAGGAGTCGTTGTTACTGTATAAGTATAAGTATATACTGTATAAGTATACACTTATACGACATCGATACCGACATCGATACCGACATCGATACGGACATCGATACCGACAGAAAGTATTGATTAGATATTAATTAAATCCAAATAAGCAATAGAAATCTGATAGTTTAGATTTGAGGCTACTTTGCCGGTGCTTAGATCAACACCTCCGACTATACGAAGCTATGTGCAACACATCATCATCAGCCTATCTCAGTCCACTGCTGGACATAGGCCTGCCCCAAAAGGGGGGTTTATGCCCATAATCTCTACGCTGGGCATGCAGGTTGGAGATCGCAGGGCACAGCTTTTCGCACAGTCGATGCTGTTGCCCGTCGGGGGCCAGGGCATTTAGCCGTCCGTGCCTATTTAGGCTGCGCTATACCTCAATCAGCCGGTCGCATGGGCACTTATTTGCACTTTAAGATTCAATATAAGTTTCCATTTCCAAGCTGTGTCTAGTTCGCTAAAGTAATATATAAGAAAATATCTTGAAATTTGTATATTCATGTACTTGTGTGGTTTGGTAACCGTAATTTAGGTTCTATCCACATTAGAATCAAATGAACGTGTTCGAGTTGCCTCAAAATATTTTATTATCAATCTTTATGACGATTTTATTGTCACATAATTATTTTGCTGAAAATATTTCTAATTATTGTATCATTTGGAATTCTTATGTAGTTTATAACATCATGATGTATATATAGTAAAGAAATGAATCTAAGCAATTTTATTCCTCTAAAAGATTCATTTTCAATGCTCAATCGCCCGTGTAGTAAATATTTATGGTCCCTATAAAGTTTAAAGCCGCGTAAAAGAGGGTACGTTTTATTCGACACATTTTCGAACATAAGTTATATTTCTGTGGATGCCAGGGGTAAGCTGTCGTCGTGTTATTGTAAGAATATCCGAGTATCGTAATTCATAACGCGCACGTTTTGCGGGAATGAAAGTAAACAAACCGTAGAAATATGTTCATGATGGATTCATTATACTCGTGTTTTAAATTCCAAAATTAATTTTGTTGGGAAATGACAAGTCACTTTAAATTAAAAAAAAAGTAACGTAATATCACGCCTGTAATCCCCGAAGGAGTAGGCAGACGAGTGTGATACCCACCCACGTTTCACCAGTTACGTTTAAGTCCCACAATGGAATAGGTGGTGAGCCTATTTGCCTAAAAAAAGCGCTGCCTAAAGTCTGGGTAACTATTTGGAAACTACATAGTTTCAATAAGTATACATTTCTGTACTACACATTAAACATTTCAGTTGTGTAACAAATATTTCGATAATAGTTAATAATGATCATGTTTAACCTGTACAAAACATCGAAACATTCAGCGAGCACATATTATTTTGTTTGGAAACTTCTGGGAAAGCTCCTTTCACTTCATGTTTTGATTAATTACAGGAAGTTCATTTGATGGCAAGTTCGCGCGACAGCGGCTCAGTAATTAATCAGTCGAGGTCGTTGCTATTCCGGCCTTGCCTACGAGACTGCTACGAAGGCCAGCTACAAGTACGTAGAGGATGCCACGGGTACGTAGAAATCAGCTACGTGTAAGTACATACAGCTAGAAATACTTATAAATCAGCTACGAGTACGTAGATACAGCTATCGGTACACAGAAATACGTATATACAGCTACGTATACGTGAATATCTGCCAACGGAATGTAAAAATCAGTTACGAGTGTAACGAATAGCTAAGGATGATGTAGAACGTTACACTGACCAATGTTTTAATTGAAGGTAGTGGCAAATGAACAAACAGCCGTCACAAATGGTCACTGAGATCAACAGTAACCTGTAATCAATTTCAAATAGTAGAAATAGGACTTTAAATCGTAAATTCAGTTTGTGTAAGTTTGTAATAAAATTAATAGTTAAAAAAGTCAAATGTTAATAGGAGTGCATTTTGAGAATTTGAAGTTGGACACAATGTGATAAAAAAAAATTATTTCTATTGGAAACAATATGATTAGAAAATAATTTAGATTACTGATAATAAATTTCGAGAAATATTTAAGATTATTATTATCACGTCGGGTTAGGCAGAGAGCAGTAGGTGCCAAATATCGTTATCCTTACGGATTTGACGGGCTTTTTCTACATTCATCACTCTCTTCCTAGATGATTACTGGTTCCGCAGTTTTCTAAGATGATTAACTAATTAATTAACTTGTTTAACATTACAAACAACAAGTTTCTATCAACAGTTGAAAGACGTGTTCAGTATGTATAAATTGGGTGATAGCTTCGCGAATGCAAGCGGATGGCTTGGAAATATTCAAATTTCTTTGAGGATTTCGCGTTTAGTTGTCTCTATGAATAAATAATTGGTCTTGATTTTCTCGAGTTATTGTACACGTATAACCTAAATCTGTAGCAGTACCTTGGACTATTCCATTAACAGCCGGTTTATGGGCCAAGCTGGTATTATGATAAACAGATAACTGATTAACTACACACATACAATTTTAAATAATAATAATAATAATCGACCCATTATAATTCCACTGTTGGAATATGGATCTCCTCCCATATTGAGAGGGCTAAAGTCATAGTCGGCCACGCTGGCCAAGTGCGGGGTGGCAGACCTCACATACCTTAGAATTCTTTTTTTTTATTCTAAGGTGTGCAGGTTTCCTTACGATGTTTTCCTTCACCGTTAGCGAGTGATAATTAAAATTAAAACTCACTTTTGTAAAGAGGTGCGCGCCGTGGATTTGAACCCAGCACCCCCGGAGTGAGGGGCTGAATTCTTAACCACTAGGCTATCACTGCCCTATTTTAAATACATGCTATTAAATTTAATTCAATATTCAGACACAGAATAGGTAATTGCACATTCATATATGTTCTAGGTCAATCAAACCTACTAACCCTAACTCCAGGAGTCAGAAATATTTCGTTAATAGCGGAAGAATCAACTACGTCAAGTACTAAATGTTCGCATAGACGCCGTTCCGTATAGTGTGCGCGGAGTACAACCGAGCCTCCAATTATGTATTCTCTTGGCGTCGCGCCTCTCAACGGTCATCAATGTTCGAAGCGAGCCGATACATATTGTGTGGTAATGGAGTCGCTCGCCTTGCACACTGATTAGTTTTATATACGAACATACATACATACCTACATACATACATAATTATAAATGTAGTTGATATAAAGCGCTTTTGTTACCATATTAAACATAGCTGCCTCGTTAAATGATGAATGAGTTCAATTCCCGGGTCGGGTACTGTTGGATTTTTCTAATTCAGAATTTCTAGTAGTGACTTGGAGTAGGTTCACCATTTATTCTATGGGGCGTAAAATGTTATTGGTGAAACGTGGGGGTGTACTACATTTCTGCCTACCCCTTCGGGGATTACGGGCATGTGGTTACTGTTTTAATTAAATATAACTAAATGAATGTATAGAAATATTTGTTTTTCAAGTTATACCTCTAATTTTATACCGTAAAACATTCAAATTGGCAATATTAAAATAGCTTTAAGTTTGCATTACGAGTCATACATTTAATTTTGTTAATAACTTTTCATAGAGTAAATACATTTACAAGCCTTATTATTTAAAAGGTAGGTACTATAGTTACTATATACCTTAGTCATTAATGTACTACATAGTGTTGTTACTACATTTGCACTCATAATTCTTCTTCGCTTAGAGATTAGTGTTGTGTATGGCTGCCCGCAAAAGCTGTCTATTGCTAATATCGGTATAATATTTCAATACAAAACAGATTACAAAGGCGGCAGGCTCGTTGAAGGTTCGTAACGAGCGGATTTATATAAAAACGTATTAAACACCAAAGGCGCGGCATATTTGCGCAATCTTCCAGCGAACTTAGCGCTGACACAATGGCGCATTGTTTAGAAATATGCGCTATCATCGCATTATTTCAGCGCTTCACACGCTGCGCGGTCTGTACGCGGTTTTGATGAGGCTTTATTACAAAAGGATGAGTGTAATGTATTAGCAATATGAAAATATATTTTCAAAGCTTCAGGTGTCGCTCCCATATTCAAATATTATTGAAAGCTTAGAGTTCACATGCGTTATTTATGGCAGATATTTCCTGCTTATATTCAGGAAGTCGCTGGAAATTCACTCGAACAGTATTCATGCATTTTACCTATTTATGCTTTTGTATCTTAACGTTATATCACTAAAGTTATTTCAATAGTGAATACTTTATTTAAAAGTCATTAACATCAAAATGAAAAGGGTTAAATTTGAAAATCTTTATTATGACTTTTACTCATAAAAATATGAATAGATTTCTTTTATTTTTAGGGTTATCATTTTACATTTACATCACCGTATTTCGCTTTTTTAATATATGGAAGAATTAATTAACTAGTACTGCGTGAGGAAATGTGTATTTTCTCACGCAGTACTAGTTGAGAAAATACACATTTTCTCAAGCAGTACTAGTTAACCAGTTAATTTATACCTACTAGTATCAGAGATTTGTTCAGTTATTGATGACATGTATTTCGAATATATAACCAGCTATAATACGAGTACGTGCAGCCGGCTGCTGAAAGAACGGAAATTAAATTTAAAAAAAATTATAACTGTACTATAATAAACTTTTAAAAACGATGTTAAGGGAATGGTCCTAAAATGTAATCCTGAATAACAATAATAATAATAATTATTATTATTATTTATTTCGTTCACAGTTATATCTATGTAACACATCGAATATTAACGTACTCAATAAATTACTCTATTTAACAAAATGTTAAATGTTTAATGTTAAATGTTATGTTTAATATTAAATGAATGTTTTACGGCCTGCATCCGTTTCGAGACGGAGAAAGAATAAATCCTCCGACCCCGTTTGGGAATACCAGGCAGGGTGCGCTAAAAGGCGTTAGCAGATCACGATATGTCTCAGCTTACCTGAGTACCACTACGAGTAAGTTCCCTAGCCATGGACGGCCATCTGAGAAGGAGGTGCGGAAGACGTGCTCTGCTATCCCCAAACCGAAAGCCTGGCGTTAAGATTATGGGCCAACATCATTCAGCTGAGGCTTATGTCCAGCAGTGGACGTAAACAGTGATACGATGTTCATATTTGAGATGTTCATTTTTACTCGCTGTTTGTCTGAAGACTCCCTTACACTCCCGTGTCGTGACTCGTCACAATCTGTATTGAAACATTCTTTATAACGCGAATTATTTGCATTTTTAAAGCGCGACCGCAATTACTTTTCACGAAAATATTTCAATGAGCGGTTTTGAACGCAACCGTGATTAATTTTACGAGATCATGATCATTCAAAGTTGGATGTTCGAACGTTATTTTTGACCGTTTTCATTTTCGCCAGTGGCTGCTCTTAGCGTAAATAGGTCTAAATTATGAATAGGACTTAATAAATTATGAAAAGGAGAAGGACTTAGTAACATAGGTTTTTGTACAAAGTATGTTTTCATACATAAATACTAAACTACATAGACTATGATTCTATATATACTAGCAACACAGATCTAGGCTTATTTTTAGACCTTATCGCAGCTATGGCAAACAAACGGCAGATAATCTACAAATGATGATTTTCAAATACATGAACGCCTCTATAAGTAATTTTGGGTATAACGAACATTTATGATTAACTCCCAAATATTGGTCCCGAGTCCCACTCAGACCTACTTGTACATACTCCGGATGTTTTCTTTGCATAATATTTATATATAGACGATTATAAAAGACCAGACACCTAATGCTACTTATGGTTTTTTGGGACATGGAAACCCAACGATAAAATCCCGTTTGCTACTGAAAAGGGTCACATTCCCAGAAGACATGTATCGGTGGCTTGTAAGGGAAGCCCTGGGGCGACGTCGCACATGGATTAGCACACAGTTCCGCCCGCAGGGGAAGCACTTCAACGGCCAGTTCAAGTTGAAACAGTTTTAACGGCTGAGACACCAAAACGTTTTTAGGACAATATTCTATACAAACCATACTATGTACATTTGAGATGTTTCTTAAAATAACATCACGCCTTTATCCCCTAAGAGGTAGGTAGAGGAATGGAGTACTCTCCCACGTTTCACTAGTTATGTTTACTTATTGCCAATTGCCATGTACCGGGTACGAATTCATATATTACATAGTACATATTATTTACATAAAAAATTGTAGAGAAATAATGCTTGGGCATTCCATCTTCTTGAAGTTTTTTTCATATTCATATTAGTAATTATATATGAATCCAGAATTCTCTGGTTGTTGCGGTGGGGGACAGTCGCGTGGAGTCACAGTTACTGGCGGCCGCGGGGAAGACGAAAGGCGGGGGTTCTTATAGTGTAAGAAATTTAAATGTAGAGTTCGCTGGCATTCAGCTAACGAGGTAGGTGTCGAATCGTTTGTTCACGTCACGCCTATTGTTGTGCGTCGTGTGTGAGGGAAGCGGAGACTATAAATCTTGCAGATTTAACGCCATCCGAGAACGTTTTGGGGGGAATTTGCGTTTATTTTTAAGTAGCTTTCGCGATTTTGTTCGTGTAACCTGGTAAATTTGATTAAGTAACATGCCGTTATCGTGTTAAACACACTTTGATGACGTAGTGGCCTAACGTTTAAAATTAATTGTGTACGGTCGGCCAAAGAACTGGTTTACCACCTAAAGTTGAATGCCGCTTGCAGTTCCATAGGCGATAACGGTTAGTTTCGCTTGCAGATCGATCTGACAACTGAAACTAATATGTGACCTGTGACGTACGTATTCTTATCAATTAGGTTTAACGTCATTATTATGCATCTCTTTCAGTGATATTTACTATGAACTTTGATGTAATTGTTGATGTCTAGAAAACTAAATCTAAACTGGTACACCATTTTCTTGGCCCACCGTACATAGCACTTATGGCATAGATTAAATTAGTATAATAAAAAAAACTATAGCCTGTACTCTTGGCGCCGTGAGTAATAAAATATAATGGTTTATTTAAAGATAAAATGTTTGATAAAAACTACTAATACTATATATAAAAACTACTAAACTAATACTATAAAAACTATACTATAAAAACTACTAAACTAATAATTCGAGACGGTATATTATCACATCGTATTTATATATAAAAATTATTTTCAATAATAGCTACTAGTAGGTACCTATATTTTTAAATTCCTTCCATAAGTCCTATATGCACAGTTTGTGTTCAATTCTTTGTGTAAATATATATCCAAGTGAGGCCACCTTAACTGAGACACGGAGAAATACATAGACACGTGCCTATTTCTCTAAAATGCATATCCGTTGGTTTAAAATTATTTTCTTTATGAAACCAACATCCTTGTCAGCTGTTGTGTCTCTACTGTACACATTGTACTATTGATCTTGGTATAATTTACCTATATCTACTTTACGTATTCAAATTAATTTTTGTCGATTTATATTTTTATCTTTCTTTCATCTGATTGCCTTTTTTAATAACCTTACGCTCACATATAACTACAGCCTCAGATGGTAAGCAAGATATAGTATAGAATATAACATACTTGCTTAGAAAGTGGATATTCACTTTCGTCTTGAACAACTCCAAGTTACCAAAATTGGGGAAAATAAACGCAGTCAAACTTCCACTCTGCCAGTCTATATACTTGCACATATTCTTTGACAATCCTTTCTACTGCGAGATGGTACTGTTGTTGCATCACAGTTCAGTGCAGTGGGGTGCTCTACCAGATGAATACATTCATCTATTAACGTACAATACTGCACAAGATTTTAAACATTTTATTAACATTAAACTTGTTCCAATGCCGCTGCGTGAAACGGATTGCTAAAACCGCACTAAATATTTTCAGTGGCAAAGTATTTTCTTATATAGCATCTTACTGAATGATACATATATACAGGCGTATCCAACATTTCGAAGCTGTACTTTTTCTTTACTATTGGTGATTTTATATGTTTGATGTTATTGATGAACTAACTCATATCCGCCACTTTGTGTTACTGATATATACTCATAGCAATATATTTTATGTACAGAAAAAAAATAAAAAAAACTGTTAAAAGCAAAAAATTAAATCATCATCGTCAACATCAGCCTACTCCCGTCCACTGCTGGACATAGGCCTCTCCAATAGCCCGCCGCTGAGCTCGATCTTCAGCTCTTCGC
>DWMG01005514.1:0-10145 GCA_018244855.1 Elbella merops | reverse complement strand
GGAACTGAAAGGGGACGCTAGGTGGTTTGTAGACTGAGGTTACTGTACAGTACACCCCAGGTCTATTGTGATGACCTCAATACCATCAATTCTATTAATAATAATTACGTACGTGGATTATAATTTTACATTGTCAGTACAATCTAATATTCCATTTCGTTACAATTCTGCAATTATTTTTCTGAAAGTAGAAACTTCTTCCTGGACCAAATAATTGTCGGTAATTTTAATCCACAGCTTACTGTCATATTATCAATGATGACTTTCAATACAATTTTTTTGGATTTTTACTTTTTTATGGAATTAAATTTAGCAAAACGGTAATTTGCACGTAGCGATTTTTTTCACAAACAATACTTGTAACTGTAATGTTTGATAGACATATTGGCCACAAAGTTTGATAAAGTTGCATTATTTCTGTATTGAAATAAATCCTATTTATATAACAACGTTTTCTACCACTAGACTCATTATTATACATCAATATCGTCTGCGTTTCGTAGTATGTGACAGCACTCATACGTAGGTGTTGCCGCCACAAGTGAAGGCGTGGGAGTGACGGGTGACGCCGTGGCTAGACTACCGCGCTTCACACATGTACTTCTCGTCGTCAAAAGTCGCCCCCAGGCTGTACTATGTATAAGGGTCACCACAGAATTCATCATTTAATTTTTATTTTTATGTTGAATGCCAGTATTATTCAACCATATTTGCTATGGATAAACATTTTTTATTTAAGCCACTTTTCACAGGGAATTCACACTCTTTGTACCTTATTTTTATGAATCATGGGATAATATCAAAGGCGACGATATCCACTTTTGGTTAAAACTTAAGTATTAATATCATTTTGATAATCTATGAACTAGTTCGCGTAGAGCTATACTATACATTAGATAAAAAATACGGCAGTATTCTGCAAAAAATCATACTTAGGATATGACTACGAGTTTAACTATGTAACTAGCAATAGCATTATAAGCTATTCAATAGCATTGTATTATATACGACGAAGCGCAGGTTTGTAGAATTATCTATATTTGGCATGCGGACTCGCTGCCTACATTATTAGGGGCCTGCTTTGATGCTATATTAGTATGAACATTTTGTTTTTATTACTTGTATATTTATCTTGGTAATCAATAATGAGCTTTTTTTTAGTTTAGAGATATAATTCCCTGCCCCATTTTACACTCATTAAGACCTTTGTTAACGACAATAAATGATCAATAGATAAATGAATCAACAGAGATATAAAATTATACCATCTACTTTCGTACTCGATAATGTTACACGTGTTACCTCGGAGTGGCTGCGTGGGAGGGGGTAGGTAGGGGGTTGGCCGTCTGAGGTGTTGGCTAATTAGCGCGAGATTTTCCTGTCTCCACGTATTACCCCCACGCCTATTGTGATAATGCCCGGGGCACAAATAAAGACTGAGCTACTATTAGGAATATCAAAATCGAAAAACCTAATAGTAGCCGACCCAGGAACCGAGTCCAGGTGGTTTCGCCTAGCAGTAGCACTTGTAACAATTTAATCAACGAGGCGGTCCAGTATTATTAATTGTATTGAAAAAAAAAACCAACCGGAAATGAAGTTTGTCTTTTCTTAGATATTATTATTATTGTTATATAATCACGTCAGGGCCTTTACGGGGTAGACAGGGGGACCGTGTGCCATATATCTTTATCCTATCAGACCTGAAGTGCTTCATCCATATTCATCACTCGTTCATACAATCAGTGTCTGTTACGCAGACTTATTATTTTATTTTAGGGTTTTAATATACTAGCAGTCTATGCAATGTGATGTAATCAATCGTCAAAAGTGAGACGGAAATAATTTGTTTTGTTTTAATTGATTGTTGGTTCCAGATGTAACGCAACAGTTGATTTTTGTTCGGTACGGGTCACGTGGCCTTCCCACGTGACGCGTGCTCCCCTCGGTGTCGCTTGTTGTCGTTATATAAAATTCGTTACACTGCGGCAGAGATTTTCAAAATTCCACGAAATCTCAATACGCCTTTACGAATTATCCAAGTAACCGTTAATTTTGCATTGTGATAGTACGTTTAGTAAGCCCTCTATACATGTTTGAATGCATCGCCCTAATCAGTTAGAAATTACGATTGTTTTTGGTTTTTATACGTTTACGTAAAGCTCGCGCTTGGAAACTAGATGATTTGTTGCCATCGTAAATTGTAAACTGTACGATTTTAATATTGACCACGCTGAGGATTGAAAATTTGAATATTTTTTTAGACGAAAATAACATTCTTGAAATATATTCGATGAGCACCGTTTTAAAGTTACTTATTCTATGCCATATCCATAGTAGCTCGTATTCTTTAAGAATTGTATAAATTTACTTGTGAATAAACATTCTTGTTATTTTCATGTTTGTTTTTGAAATAAAAAAACGCGTATCAAAAGTGTAATACAATAATATGAAAGGTAATGTCACGGTATCAACGGTAACGAGTCGGGTGAAGCTTCGAGTGGTCTTATGCTAAAGAACACGTGCCAGCCGGGGTCGGAACCTGATTATAGTTCGTACTCAATTGTTTGTCGATTTTATTACGAAAGGTATAGGGTCGAGTTTTGTGCGCTACGAGGGGGGTTTTTGTATTGAGACGTTATTTCGCCACCCACCCTCTTTTCACGAGGCCTCAATCCCCCCAAGCCGCTGCTCGTGGACGTGTTTGTTTCCATTTACAGAGACTTCACGGTTGTGGTGAGTTATTGTTTTCAGAATATCGGTGGGTGAAAATTGTTTCGAATTGTGTATATTTTATATATATGTCAATACAATAATTCCTTCGTCTCTACAAAAGTATATACATACTCATCTATAAACTCACACAAAATTTGTATACGGCTATGTATAATACGTATATTATTAACAATATATTTAAAATAGCACTTTAAAATAGCACTCAAGTGATGGTTAAGTAGCTAAGCCATTATAATATATGTACCTACTTAACAATGAGAAATGGGCAATGTCACCGATTGTTCATAATATTATCAAATACACTTCGTGTACATTACATTTTCAATGATTTCCTTTGACTTAGTGCAACAACTGTTTTATTAGTTAATTTTAAACCTCTGTATACGTCCTTCCTACTTTCCCGTGCGCGCGGTCGCCAATGGACCGCGCGCACGGCGCGGCGCCGGCCGCGTCAGTACGGCTGTGTGTATTTCATTTCTATTTGTTTTGTAATCCTCAGCTCCAGTCCCACGCACCTGTATATTATTTGTACGTGGAATACAATAAATGATATCAAGGACGGCATTTGAAAACTTTTTTCCAAAACAGTGACTTAAACATTAAGTACCTATATTTCTACCTATGATGTTCAGCGCGCTCGCTTTTATGGTTGATTGCTGAATACTTCGCAAACCGAATAAGGTATTATCGTAGAGGGACATTCGTTGTGTTATTGAAACTCGACGGGTGCGATTTTTTGTTTATCATCATCATCATCATCATCAGCCTTCGCCCGTCCTGCTGGATATATGTAGTTTTTTGATACTACACAATTTTTGAATACGTTGTGGGGTATGTCCTCTCAGTTTCTTGGCTCAATTTAGTAATATTCTCGTTGCATTGTAGTGTCAGAGAAAAGCCTGTGATTATATGACGCCAACTATATATGACACGTTTCAGCCACCGGCGATGTAAAATTTCCCCGGCACTAGCCGACGGCATATCTCGTCCGTGCTCTCTAATTAGCTTGTTGCAACTTGAGAAATCGATATAATTGAATTTGAAAAATATAACTGAGAGAAAATTTCTTTTGTTGATGCTATTATATAAACCATGAAGGCTTTTCGAGTGGGGATGTTAACTCGCTATATCGAAACTGAGCGCTCCATGATATTGTCGATGTTGAAATCTGAATTAGCGTTTAGTTGACACTAGTGATCATTATGAATAGTTGGTTATAACGGGGTGATGGTAGCAAAATAGTAAACATTTTAAAATTTCCACAACTTTTTGGCTCGTATAGCTCATGAGAAAAAGTAATATCACGCTTGTTATTCCCGGTGTAGGCAAAATAGCTCGCAATTAGTATTTGTGAGAATTGTACGGTATTTTATTCTCCTATGTATACATACGGCTTAATTGACAATAATGAATGTACTTCCGAGATGTCACCGGATACTTTGACACCCGCCTCACGTAAATTGATAGTCGATACCGCTGAGTTCTGGCATTGAATATGTAGTCCATATGATTGGACAAAAACACGGGCACAAGTTAGGCGTTTCTAGTGGAAATTATAATTATATTCAGTAACCTGAGGGTGTCTTAGAAACTCCTTGTGTAGCATCACAGGTAGGTAGGTATATAGGCATCTTCATGAGCCCTTCTATCGTTAAACTGTTGGATCTCCACGCATAGTGAAAATAGCCATAGCCTTTCTCGCTGGCCAAGCGTGTGTTGGCAGACTTCTCGCGTCTTAAAGAACATAAGTGTGAATTTTAAGATATGTAGGTTTCCACTTTTTTCTTCACCGTTACAACGAGTGATATTTAATCTTTTAACGCATGTTTTTGATTATAAATAGGTGCGCGCTAGGATTTGTATTTAGGACTTCAGAGTGGCTGACTTGTCAATCACTGGGCTATCACTCCCCGTTTTGTGATTTAGTAATAAATTTAAACGAAAACTTTTGATACATCATTAGGTACAATCATATCTGAAACGCTAAGTTAAGCTTCGTATGGGTTTAGTTGTTGTCGGATGCGGAATATCTTTTGTTATCTTTGGTTACAAGGAAGACTGAACAACCACATATAGCTTACAATTACAGGCGTGAACTTATATACTTATATATTAACTTATGTGTTATCTTTATTGTTGCATCGTTTATGTCATTCGGACTTTTTAACAAGGTGTGCACGCTGATATATTTCATAGGTCGTGAATGACTTCAGTTGGGCCGTGTTCCTACTTGCTCGTATTGCGCATGCGCGTACCCATGGTGATCCCGAGGCGCCAGCCGCCCACCTCACCTCGGCTACACTCACTTCACGCTCACTTCTACCAAGCCTTCTTTTGTATTCACGTAGTATGAACAGGTACGGTATAGGTATTAACAAATTGATGATTATAATATAGATATGCTTTGTACATATCATTGTCGAGTACCGCTCTACATTTCATGTCATAAGTCCATACGAATGCAATTTTTATTAGTTGTCACTTTTTCCGACGGTCATCATTACTTAAAACTGTCATTAAATAACAATATTTTGTGATCTGACAATGTCTGTGCTCTATTAGCTCTACAACCCGTAACCACGCATGCGCGGCACGACGGACTCCGTCGTTGCTACGGCTACGCTTCGTGGATGTGTCTGCGTAGCGCTGAGTCCTATTTCGCAACTACTCTCAAAGCTCCTGATTCACGGTTCTCTCATTCGCTTGTTTTATTATTTGCGGCTAGCAATTTCTTACATTCGCGATTAAACATTTCTATAATTTCTTTACTTTTGTATCCATTGCTAATGGTCGACTTCGTCATTGCCAGGATACAGCGCAACACGTGTCAAAAATGTGTTTCTTTCGCTTTTTGTAATGTTTTGTAAGAAGAAAAAAGTCGTTCCTATGAGGAAACAAGTTTAAAGTAAAATGAGATAGATCACGCCGCGGTGTCTATTGCATCCATCCATTAATTTCTTACGGTGTATAGGCGACTTCCCCACCTACGCAGTAACAACAAAGACTGGGCATTCATCCGTCGGCACTCGGGCTTTTTCGATAAGAATTGTACGTTGATAAAACGTACGTTAACTGTTTCTTTTTTGTCAGTTACATTTCGTCATTTATTAGCTATAAATGAACCATTTTGAAGGATCTTATGTGTTCATAATACTGACCGGATTAACCGAGATATTTTAAAATACTATTTGCTTTTTGACCAAGCTCCTACAGTAAAGTACTCTTTGTGCATTACATTCATTTGACCGTCGGTGTTTATTATCGGTTTACGTACGTGTTACGCACACAAAAAAAGATGCTTGAATTATATGTAAAGATTTGCTGACCATTGTAGGATTCTGAAAAGTAATATATAGTATAAAACTCCCGCGGTCTGTTTTATACATTCTCGATATTAATATCGTCCGAATTACACTACTTTTTATAATTTAGACTAAAAATTAAATTATGTATTTTTACTGTCCATTTCTTTCCACGTTGAAGGGGAGATAATACATCTACCGACTCTATTGTGGGATACAAGGTGTTGTACGAAGCGAGTAAACTGCATACGGGCACCGGCGTAGGCGGTGCCTGAAGCCATGCGCTGCGATCCCAACCCGCGTGTCCAGTGTGGGAATTACGGACAAAACCCCCCATAATATGAAGCCTGTGCGCAGCATTGGATTTCGGCAGGCTGAAAATGATCATAATGATCATACAATAAAGTTTTTTGGTATGTAGGTAATTAAATTATATACCTTCGTTTCGCCATAAGAAACTTACGTAAATGTAAAGCTCGATGCTTAATGCGCTGTGTTATCACCACGTTTATTGAATCATTATCAGTGTAAGTTGATTGAATGTAACATAAGTAACATCATACCTGTATTCCCCTGAAGAGGTGGGCAGACACGTGTAGTACACTCCCAGGTTTTAGCGGTTATTTTATACGTTCCATCATGGAGTACAGAGGGAACATGTTGCCACGCACCCGGCCCAAATCCATATGCCCAATAGACTACTCCTAGAAATTTCAAATTTGAAAAACCAAATAATATCTCCACCAAATAATTTTGGTGTCGATACGTGTATACGTGTAAACAAGACGATAACAAAGAGAGAAAATAACTATTATAAAAATAATGTAGCAACATTGGCAGAGTATATAGAACTATGATCATAAACAGAACAAAATCAACCTTTTCGCCAAAATATGGTGGTCTAAAAACTAGCGAATGCTTTATTTTTGAAAGCTTAGTGAAATCGGAGTGACAGAACTGTGTTACCCCATAACTTCATTTTTTGTCTGGCCTCTACAGAAAACATAATTTACTGTTTATTGAATTTTTATACATATATGATTATGTATGTATCGCACTTAACTCACGTAAGATTTTTCCAGAACACAATTGCGTTCGTAAAAGTTCGTAAGAGAAACTAATTAGTTTCCCTTACGAACTTACTAGGTCGTTCTTCATAAGCTTCCGCCGTGAGGTCGCGGCGGCGACTGAGGAAAACATTGTTCTATTGTCAACAGGATGAGAGCAGAGAAGGCGGAGTAGCACTGTGTGTTGGTGAACATCATACTAATCTTACTAAAATAATGATAGATATCATATTGTAACATCGCGCCTGAATCTTAGAAGGGGTAAGCAGAGGAATGATACCTATGTATAAAATCTGTGTAAGAAACTTTATCGTGTCTTAGATCAAAATGACCACAACTATAAAATTTTTACCTTCAAAAAAGATGACAAAATAGTACCTACACTTATAACAATGTAAAATTTTCTGTCATTTCATAATTGATTTAATAATATTGCAACAATAATTTGCCTCTACGCCGTACAGCAAGAACTCGTAGTTCAATGTGATATTTTCCTGCGTATTATGAATTGGATGATTGGTCAATTACTTGCACGTATTGTGGCTGTGAATGCAGTGACCGCGCTCGAGGCGGCGCGTGGATACGATCAGCCAAGTTTATACACTTTAAACCTGTGAATTAAATTATTGTTTTTGTTACTGGTCTGCTGCCATTTCTTAAAGCATACATTATATGCACGTCATACACAACAGTGGGACAGCGGCGGCCGACCGCCCTTATCCCGCGGGCCAAATCTGGTTACTTTTTAACGAAGCGACGTGGAAAAGAGGTGGAAATGGAAATGACGCTGCACCGCCGTCTCCCCGCCCCTTGAACACTTGTACAGGTGTCCAATAACGGCCGCAGTTCGATTTATGCCTTATCATCGGTGCGGCAAAGTCCAATTGGTGTTGTCGCCGGGCGAGTGAGTGTCGGCGCATGCGGGAAGCGCAGGACGGCGGCGGCTCAGTGGCAGGCCGCGCGCGTCGCCAGCTGCTCGTGTCGCGCGACGCCGGCGGCGACACGGACTAGCCTCGCGCCCCGCGCCGCCCGCAGTGATGTGCGGCGCGCCCGCCACCCCGCGCCGGGACTTGCTGCGCCGTGGGACACGCGCGTGTTTACGTGCGCCGTGTGCGCGCTGCGTGCTCAGTGTTGTGAGTGTTCATACATGCATCTTGTTGTTGTCCCCAAAAACTTGGGGCCGATCAATAAATCATAACAGATAGTTGCGTCCGGATGCTTGTCGCGCTATATCCGATTGCGAGATTTTTTAATGCCGATTGGGTGGTGTAGAGGGAAAGTTATCAGGGATTTCAGTAATTGTTTTTGTTAGAAGTAATGCGTGTGCATCCAATCGGGAACCGTTCGATGGTTCGAATTAATTTGACGTTCTCATAACATACGTATATTTAGAACTAAAAAGGCACATATAAGAATACCTATACATTAAAATACAAATAAATTTGTCTGCTTCGTTCGTCTGATAATTGCACGCGCGACTGCTAATCTATTATAAACCTTCGGTTCGGTCTTCGAATCGGGCAATTGTTGTTGGGTTTTTTGACTTAAAATTCGAAAACGTTTTCTGGATTGAAGACCGCGGCTCGGCAAACGTAGCGTAGGACGCCCTCCAGCCCGGTGCGACAAGCCGAGGACAGCGCGCGATGGCGCTCATTGGGGGAGGCCTATGTCCAGCAGTGGACTGAAATAAGCTGATGACGGTGATGATGACGACTTGAAATTCCAGAGCTTAGCTTTGGGCCGGTGTTTGGCAATAGGTTTAACCCCCTATTCCATGGAATGTATAACGTACATATCTTTGAACTTTTTAATTCTATTCGCTTCCTGGGTTGTTCGCTGACCGCGGGCGACATTTCAATTTAATTGACACACTTTCCGAGTTTTCTTTGGACATTTGACTATCTTTTATATATGCTTACTCTTATTCATTTACAATTTTATAAATGATTCGCTGTGATTTCGATGCCGATAGACTAAAACATTCATTACTGAATATTTAAACGTTTCATATCCGGTCTACAAACATTAAATTATGTCATTGTCATACATTGCATTGTCCTAGAACCCATCTAAATTCCCATTTCTATTATATTTTACGGTCTACAGTACTTAAAATGTAACTATACTACACAGTATTTAAAATGTAACTTGAATCAAATTGAGATAGTGCCTTATGGTGGGGTTTATACATTGATATAATGTGCACTACTTATGTTCCCACAAAGGATATTTGCTCATGCCAATATGTAAATTATACCTTGCGTACTACCGTACTACTACCAACAATTGTTTCAGTCTCCAGACAGAGCACCTTCAGATTTCCAGCTCTATAACGATTCTAGACGCAATTTGTTCATCGATGACTATGCAATAGATAGTTCCGTAAGGTAACCCTTCATGCAATGAACTATGCATCTTTAGATTTGTAATTCTCATTATCCATCGGTTGTTGTCACTAAATGCTCAATCTACTGAACCTCTCAGGGGGGCGTCGACCTCCGATGAGGAGGAAGATACTAGTACCTAGGCTAGCCCTGCCAGTAGGCAGACGCGGTATAGGCGTACCACCACCGCCTATACAAGGCTTGATTATCTTGGGACAGTAGTCCCCATGAGAACCGCTCGAGTAGGGAAGAAGTCCTCGAAGCCCGTATTCCTCACGCAACGCCATTAGCGTCCCAGCGTAGGACGAGTCAATCCAATCCAATCCAAATTAACATCAACTGCCTCTCCGTTTCTACAGCGCCCGCTGTGTCCTTTTCTCATTACCACAACGCGACGTTGTCAACATTGTCTGCCCTCACGTGTCTACCCGTTCGAGTCGGTCATTCGGTAACAAAACCGCCCCCGTGCACCCTGCGGCTCGTCCGCTGCTCACGCGAGCACCCCGCAGCCGCTTCCCCGCGTGCTTCCCATTCTATGCGTGATTTTTCATTGCGGGTAATTTTGAATCTATGATATCGCATAAAGTATTATTTATGATAATGATGGACTATAATATAAAGTACAGTTTCAATCGAGAGGAAATGCCAAAGGTGAC
>DWMG01005513.1:0-10147 GCA_018244855.1 Elbella merops | reverse complement strand
ACCTCATCATTATTACCATGATCAAGCTTTTTATCGTTCCACTGTTGGACATAGATCTCCACTAAAAATCAGAAGGGATAAGGCTTTCACTGATCAAGTGCAAGTCGGCGAATTTAATATCAGACTTATATAGAAATTTCGCCATTTGTAACGTCTCTAAAAACCAACCGCAAAAAAAGTGTGAGGCGTCGATTTAAATGTGTGGTCCCGTAATCTTTTCTAACGCTCGGTATCAGCGAGCACCACTTCCTCGAGTTACGTAAACAAACGTTATTTACCGCAAAAACAATGTTTATCTCACCAATAATTCACGGATGACAATAAAAATGGCGGCTCATAAACAAGGAGTAACCAATAAAGGCGCGGGAAAGTGCCCGTACGATATAAAAGATCGGCGAAACCGCTGTGATACGATTTTACCGATTTTCCTTTGTGATGTAGGTGTATGATGTTGACGACCGGTATACGCGCGACTTCGTTATAAAAAGTTGTCTGTTCTTACAGTTTCCGGGTTACATTAAATTTTACGCAATTTGTATTAATTTGTATTCATTTGTAGTAGTGTGGGCCTCTTTGTCCAATATAAAATTTTAAAATAACTTTTATTCCCTAACCCTCCTTATTCTAAGATATCTTCTCGTGTCTAACAGTGGAAAGACAAAGAATTGATGATGATGACGTTATAAGGATAAATATAACATTTCTATTCTTCATAAAACCGCAATGTTCACTTGAAGATTGAGAGTTAGCAAGATAATTTCTAAGTTAGTTTGAGTGTAGCGAGGCGGTGAGATCACTGTTATCTGCGGGGGGTAATGGGGCAGAATGGACCGCGAGACAATGGATAACATCGGGAAGGAAGACGTTAAGAATAAAATGCATAATATATTTCATTGTTTGTTTTAGCTATATATATCTAATATTAAATTGTATTAATTAGCGATCAATTCATAACATTATCAGTAAGTGCTCATGCTAATTTATGTAAATAAATATATGTCAAAATAATCAGAACTATCCGATATTGACGCCATTTGCGAACCAAAGTATAGCATAATCAATTAACATAATATGTTACAAGTTCTTATAAAACCGTACAATGAAATAAAATTAATATTAAAACAAGATACTGTCGAAAAAATTAAGCACGGCCAAGAATTGGAACACCCTGCCGGCGTCTGTTTCAGGACATACATAACTTAGGTCTCTTCAATACGAGGGTGAATAGGCTCTTCCTAGGCACGTGTGCTCCATCTTAGGATGCATCCGCGCTTTCCATCACGCGGGATCGCAGCCAAACCCTAGCCTATTATATGATGAAAAAAAAGCACAAACTAAACAAGAATGAAAGTGTACATACATACATACTACGTGCAAACTCAAAAAAGATTATATAGTCATAAACACCCAACACATATATAATAAGTATATTATATACACATATGTAACATACATATATGTACATGAGTGGGCATGCTTATTCTGGTAACAACGCGTCCATAACAATGACGCAGCGGTACAGAAACGACGTCGAATCAAGGATCGCGCCATTGCCTTGATGAAGAAAGTATTTTATTGAGCCAACGTGCGTACCGCGCCGTCTAATTACTTCCGAACGAACGGAACATTATAAGGCCGTGTTCACATGCGTTTAGAAACATATATGTTGTATAGAGAAAAGCGACTTTCAAACGCGGGTATAATTCATGAAGAAAATCACAATCGGTTCTAATCAACAAACGCTGAAAGTTTTTCTTTTTCATACCCACCACATTTTGAAAACGCGTGATTGTTTTTCTCTATTTATACTAATATTTTGTCGAATATCGAATATTCAAATCCCATTAAAATCCCATTAATTAAATTAAAATATCGAATATTAGAGCCCGATAGCCCGACTACCGAATATTCATGACATCGCTAATATCATCATCATCAGCCTATCTTAGTAGTCCACTGCTGGACATAGGCCTCCCCCAATGAGCGCCATCGCGCCCTGTCCTCAACTAATATATGATATAGTTTCTTATAACATGCAACAAGCATATTTTATAAGTCTGTGTTCAAATGTACTTAGAAACATATGTACATATATCTTAATTTGTATGAAAGGTATTGGAGCATACAGATTATATTGGACGTATTCGGATGTACATATGTTCTTGTAAAACAGAACATCTTTGCAGATCTTAGCTGCATCATATTACTGACAGTCCTATTTTTGCAGTTGTGCTACCAAAGAATAGTATATCTTATTGACAATAATGAAATAATTTATTAACAGTAATACATATTCAGTTTTGTGGTGATACCTTCCTTCATTATTACATCAAAATGTTATTTATATTTAAACTTGATAGCGAATATTTTGTAAAGAGATGTACACCAGAATTCAAACACGTGACCCCCAGAACTGAAGACAGAATCCTAAGCCACTACACTAGGCGTTGCATCAATGCAGTTTTACTGACTCTCTGTGTAAGGGTTGAAGTTTTATAACGTGACAGGTAAATAGGGAGTCGAATGCATAGGTCGCCTGCCATTTCCGGCCACTCCCGCGTCCAGCCCTCGCGCGCCTCTCGTTTCCGGGAGACAATGGCCGTCCTCTCGCTTCCGATCGCCGATTTGTCCAATTGCGCTTGTTCCCGGAGAAGTATTTAATGGAATACAAACATGCAATGTGTATGTTACATCGTTTAAAAGTTAACGCAACTTAGTAAAAGGGCTGAAATCGTTTACATTAATATATGTTACGTTAAAAGACGGTTTAATAATGTCGTATAATACTGAATTTTGTGCTTAGCTTATGATAATGTGTTAGTCTAATATTTTTCTTTAACCATTATTATTAGTTGCGTTTATATTCAAATTATTGTTTCATTATTCAGTTATAACTATAGGAAAACAGTATTTTTCTTATAAAAATCAAAATAAATAATATAATATAAATAAAATAAAGTATCTACATTTAGCAACGCCAATATTTTTCATGCCAAAATGGCATTCAAAGATTGCTACAGTCTCAACTCACTCAAGAATCGCCCAGAAGGTAACTTTATCTCCTCGGCCACTATGATGTATGGGGAAGCTTTGTCTATGACGCAGTGAATGGTTGGGATATCTTCGGACGAATGCGTATATGGAATGAATGAATGCCAACAATTTTCGACTCTACTGAATTGTCTAAAAGATTTTTCCCCGATATACACGAACATAGCTTGTGCATATTTTGTTTAAATTGTCTGCATTGAGAATGTTACATTTTATTACAATATGTTACATTTTATCACGATCTATCCTTTAAAAGGCAGACAGAGAGTATCGTGTACCAAATGTATGCTTAAGAGTTCTCTTTCTACGAATGTTCTGAATATTCGTCAGCATTTGTTTATTTCAAGAGACACATCTATAGTATTTATTAAGATTTCTTGATCTCTTCTAGAGCGCTTACTACTCGTAGATACATTAAACTTTACAACTGACTTATACTGTACAAGGAACATTTACATCTAAAGGACATAAAGAACTTTAAATCTCATACAAACAGATCTTGTGGCCTGGGGAATTATAAAAATGAGTTATTGTCAGACCGAGTTATAGAAGTAATGTTGTATCCGACCAAAATTCATTTCGCAACAGAACCAACAACTGATATAATGTATCCGACTGTTATCAACGTTGGCAAGCTACCTTCACATTGACTGGGTCAAAGCGCTGCGACTGCATTGCGTAACAACCTCATTATTGCATAATGCTCAGACAAGCGCTTGAGTGTTTGTGTCTTTATGTGTGTATGTGTGTTTGTGTGTCTTCCGTACACAGCTACATACGTTACCACAATAGTTAATAGAGTTCGCGTTGAAATTTTTGTTTGAATTTCGAATATGTACATATGAACTAGTTCTTTGACTTGTTTCGTTAGTGTTGTTATTAACGATGTACTCCGGACCGTTCGGAAACGACGATATAGCTTTTGATATCTCTTTTGCGTTATTTGTGTGTTCTGATGTGGTTTATTTGCCAATTTTTTACCGTAGACGTGCGTTTGCAAAATTTACTCGTTAGGATATTATTATTCTAGCAATTGGAAGGCGGAATTTTTAAACCTTCCCGGTTTTATGTACGTCGCGCCTTCTGTCCTATAAAATTTAGGTCCAATCAATTTATATTTATTACATCAGACACATGACATTACCAAATGTAAAGGCTATTCGTTTAAATACAACGTGTAATAGAAGCAAAAGTGACGTGGGATCTGAATGAAACAAATAAAAATCAATTGGACTTCCAGAGCAGGAGACTGTCGGCTTCTTAATGGGGATCCAATATGCACATAAATTTGTCTCCAACTTTCTCCTATTTGAGGGTGGGGGTGCAGTAAAATTTTTAGCTTCAGTGATACCGCATTTTTCGGGTTTTACATATTAAATGCGACTGTACAACTATTCTTAGTATATCTCTGTACTATTAAAAAAAAATCTTTTACATTATTTGCAAAATTCTTTTTATAATTAATTTATTTTGTAACTAAATAGAACCAAAAAGCAGATGCTCATACAATGCTAAAAACTCGGATTTATTTTTGGACTATAAAATAACAAATTTTTGTCTGTTATTATATAAGTTAGATCCTACTTTTAGATGAATAGGCACTACAATATGGAAAAATATGCCTTTAAAATTAAAGTAAAATAAAACCCGTTAAACAAATCTTCCATACAAAGTTTTTGTGATATTTGCTTCCATAGACATTTCCTACTTTGTGGGATGTTAGCAGTTTCTCACTCGTAAAGCTCTTAATTTAATGAAAGCAAGCAATTAAAAAATTCATGACATGTTAAGTAAAACTAAAATAATTTTACTTTAATTTTAATTAAGTTCAGTTTTCTATACACGGTATAAATACATAAATACCGATATTATAAAATTAGTTTACTATTCTACCTTCTTAGTTTAGCGGTTAATGGATGGGATTCTTATCCAGTACGAATATTTTTTTTTTCTGGATGTCATCATTATCATGATCATCAGTCTCTAAATGTCCACTGCTGGACATAGGCCTCCTCTAATCAGATATATAATCATAATATCTTGGAATATGTTATAGTATAACATCTAATGTATATAATTGTTCATATGTACATATATACCTACATGTTTTCACAAAGATTAATGGAACTCTTAGCCTCTCTATTAATGGAACCTCATAACTTCTTTATTACTGTATGTGTAAATAGCCTCCAATGTTGCTAATTACTTATCTGAACCTACCTTTCCAGCTGTAACGTCACAGCGAACCGTACCTTTTGTTCCGAGCGGCAACAATCATAAGTCATTGCGGCTCCTGAAAACGACGCGGCACAGAAAAATGTCGCCACTATCTGACCCACTTCTGAAAGCACAACGACCTCGGGCAACTCACACGTCACAGTTATGAATTGGTCAGTTGAAGTAACAAATACTTTAAAGACGAATAAACAATCCACAGACATGATTTACGACCATTACGACCATATGAGTAATTTTATGTCTACATACATTTAATAACACGTGTACACATAGAGGTTTATAAATAATGAAATAAACACCAATCTTCTTATTCTTAATAATTCCACATTCTTACATTACCTACTGTAGATGTTTGCAGGATACATACCTTCGTCGGCAGCCACAATCTCAAAATCTCCCAGTTATTGTGGTATGTCTGAGGTAACCTCACTCTCTGTATATTTCAGCGGGCATTATTTCAAGGCGCGCCTGAATTACTGCTCTACTGATAACCCAGTCTCTATCATAGTTATATAAAAATAGGTGTTATTTTTCTGTGCACACAAAATGTAATTTATAAATTTATCTTGCGAATGATCATACGAGCATTAAGTTTATAAAGCGAAGGTGTAAGCTCTGTGTGCACTATCCGCTAAACTGTTTGTTCAAGTAAATTTTATTACACCAGAAGCGTAGGTAGTTCTTATTCATCGTTTCTTTGATAGTGTGTTAGCTGCAATAGCATGTCTTCAGTCTGGTCTTCAGTCTGGTCTTCTGTCTATTTATCCAAAAGTTTTCATAAATATATGCAACCAAAGCAACTTATAACCATGCAAACCAACTTATAACTGGATGTGCTGACATGTTATAAATAAATGGAAATGACGTGAGATATTCTCATTAGTCCCCGTTATTAATACTTTAATACTTCACTGTCATCGTCATCATCATTATCAACAGTCCGTTTTGATCCATTGCTGGACATCGTTAATATTCATCGATATTATCTAATTTACCCATATTTAAGAAACCACGAATGCCACACAGTGAGTTTTTACTACGAGTATTTCAAGTGCACCGTGTCCACTGTCCGTGTGCCTTACTTACACAACTGTGTAACACATAAAAAAACGACATTTCCGTGTCAATTTCGAATTATGTTCACATTTACTGACGTTTATTACACCACTCCACTAATAGATGGGTGAGTAAAACCGAATAATGCATTTGGATGTAATTAATTAAGGAATTTTGTGTAAGGAATAAATTTGTTAGACGCGCCATGTGAAATGATCTTTACTAGCGAAATAGACGCTTTGGAAAAAGAATAGAGGCTTTCGTGTTTCAAGTATCCTAGCTGGTTTAACCTTTGTCTTTCTCATAAAACGTGTAAAATTACGTAGAAAATTTCATAAAACCACGTCGTCGAGGTAACAAATTTTCTGTCCGAACGCAAATGTTTCTTCAACACAATTAGCTCAACTTCAGAAGCAAACGCAAACATTCTTCCAGCAGTTCTGTACAAAGACAAAGGCTTCAATGGGATGAGAGGGGGGGAGGGGTCCGTAAATAAAATTGGAACGTGGAGGAGAGAGAGAGCGAGTAAAAAATCGCCCTATAAGTGAATGTAAGTTCGCGTTTAGCCTCGTTTAATGAGGGCCTCGCGGAATTAGGCGCCGTCAGCGCCTTTCATAAATTGTCGCCGTTTCTTCCTTTCGTCCGAATACAAGGGATAAGTTGTCTTACCACCGTAGAGCACATAGAAGCGATTACGTGCTATCATATAGAGTTCTTAAAGAAAGATGTGAAGTGAGCTCAGCTTCATTGGAGGCAACATTTTGATAGTTCCTGCAAATTATACATGGAAATAGGTGACAGTGTAACGTTTCCATCAGATGGCTCATTCCTTATTTATTCATGACTCATAATATTATATAAATGTAAAACTATCAATTCTAAATACACAAATACATACAGATAACTTTCACCCAAAGTCGCGTTAAAGAAATAAGAATCTAGCGGTAGAATTAAAGGTTAATTGAATGTTAAAAATGGTTAACATCGAAGGTTTATCGTATTATGATCAATCAATCGTTCATCATTCAATTCAATGATATTTTTATTTCAAGTTTAAAAAGATCATCGTTTATCGTATATCGCTTATGGTGTCGATAAACCAATTGTACTAGGAAACAGAGCGAGGGGAACGAACAAAAGGTCCGGTAAAAAGTCGTCCCGAACTCCCAACGACGCATAAGCGGCCATCGCAGCTTCCCGAGCGATCTCTTTGATTGTTCCAACACGGAGATCCGTCCGATTCCTTCAGCTGCCGAATTGGTTTGTTTATGGGCGAGATGAGAAAAAAGTTGCGATAACAGAAAAACTCTTCAATAGAGGAAATCGAGCGACGGATTTAAGGGTCCAGGAAAGATATAGTTTTAGAATTTGATTCTATCTGTGTATTGGAAAGAAGGTCAATTATGTCGTTATTGTCATCGAAGTTTTTAAAGTTCTACTGGTTGAATCACCTATTAGAATGTAAAGAGTAAGGCCATACTGGCCTTAGTATGCCATGCTGACTAAATGCGTGTTGTCAGACCTTGCATCCTTACATATTTAATGCTTTTTAATTGTACATAGTTTTATTGAAAGCATTTACAGGGTTATGTAGAGTTTTCATCCCAATTTTCTTTGGCATTCGCTGTCAAAATAAATTTTCTTTTTCATCCTACATTTACATCTCGGATCCTTAAAATGTAGGTTTCGTTAAATAAATACACAGGATAATGCAGCGGTCTCATCTCTACTTTGTGTAGAGCTGGAAACAACAATGTTTTGGATGTAAATATTCAACGCGCGATGTAAGTGATTTATTATGATAAACGCTAACAACAATACTCGCGGTCGGTATTAATTATGCGGTTAGCGCACGTGGTACAGACTCTACATACTGTTCTGCTCTAGCTGTTCAGAACGTTTGATGACGAAACGATGATTAAATTACATAGAGTTTTAACACCCGTATAATGATAATGTTAATGGTATGATAAGATTATTAAATCCTCTTTCGATACTTTAGTGCAATCTTTATTAACAGTGATGCAAGAAAATAGTGGTATAGATTTATCATTAATTTTCAATTCTCCAAGCTCTGTCCGCGCTCGTCGCTTCTCTCTATGACAGATCATTTTCAATACAACGGCACGTTAAAAAAGTAAAGAAATACCTGTAAATTAAATTAAGAATGTAGAGTCGAATACGTCGAGAGCGTGCAACATGAAGCAATGTTTTCCCAAATGAATATTCATGGGGCAATGAAAGTGATTTATTATGGTAAACGGATGCGGCGATGGCGTCCCGGTATTAATTCTGCGGTGAACGGGGAAAATGCAGCGAAATATTGTAGAGATGAACAAAACCAAAAAAATTTAACTCTACTTCAAGTAGAGCCCTGCTCAACAACTAACATTTATTGACCAGTACAGCCTTCAATAAAACGAAAATTTTATCTGAAATCTCTTACACGTGTAGTACATGTACCCATAAGAAAAAAAAAGGAAACAATTAATTCGTAGACCCTTAGACTTTATCTCGTAATCATCAACCCTTTTGTCTTTCCACTGTTAAACACAAATCACTTGCATCATACATATATAGTACAGTTAATTTATTAACACATATGTTACATTTTCATGTCTCTACACACACACGTAAATCAATTTCATATCGTTTATTACGTAAAAAAATCTTTCAATTTCAAATTTCTCGAGTCGGTAACATGGGAAAATTTGAAAAGAAGTCATCACTCGCATGGCTCACAATGGGACGCACTCGCGATTCACTTATTACATCCCTTCATCCCTTCGTTATATTTAAATCAGTCGCAATGGTAGCTCCAAATCCTCGCCTGACCCATTTCCGCTCAATCCGGTAATGCTCCGCTTCCGTGACTATGATTGGCCCCAGTACTAGCGATTTAAAAAAAGTTTATTATACAATAAGCCTGATAAACAAGTGGGCGTCTGATGGTAAATGGTCATTGTCGCCTATGAACGTTTGCAACATGTAAGGCTTGGTCAAAACATTGCTGACTTTCAAGGAGAGCTCTCCTTGCACCTTTCTTGAAGTATGCTTTCTTGACAAAGAATGATGCTGAATCCGATGTAACTGTATAAAAAAGTAGATGTAGAAAAAGAAGAACCCCACAGGCCCGCGAGAATGGAGATTTTGACTCTGTTCTCTCTAACTACTTTGTATGGAGTCTCGCGTGATGCTATAATAACAATAAGAATGAAAACTAAAGGCTAAGCAGATATAATCGTTTCAAAACCAATTTATTTTTATTTTAAATTCGATAGTCGTAATATGATTTTTGCATTTTTAATTATACATACATATATACATATGTATACAAATATGTTTTTTAACATTCAACCCGCTGGCACTAGGACCGTAATTTCGCATCCTTCCAAAGCTTTTGCATCTTGCCTTAAAAAATAATAACACTTTGCATAACCGTTCCTCTTCACCACTTAAGAGGACTCGTAACGAATACTTTTTACATTCAAATGCTTTGAGCACCTGGCTATTGTTGAAAACTCGACTAATCTATTCACATCGAAAATAATTATAGATATATTTTATCTGCACTGCAGTTTTCTACGCAGATATATCTGTTTCGGAGGGTAAGGGGTTCCAACCACCATCTCAGGAACCCAAGCCAACCTCCCCTGCACGTGGTGCTCCCTGCTATAACAGACGAGGCTCTGGCGACCGGCTGATTGCGGTATAGCGCAGCCTAGATAGGCACGGCTAAATGCCCTGGCCGCCGACGGGCAGCAGCGTCGGCGGTGCGAAAAGCCGTGCCCTGCGATCTCCA
>DWMG01005512.1:0-10148 GCA_018244855.1 Elbella merops | reverse complement strand
GCACCGCACCGCACCGCACCGCACCGCACCGCACCGTACCGGAACGCGCCGAATCGCATTGTCTTCTGATGCTTAGTCGACACGCTTGCACTCGTGTCGTGTCCAATACTGGGGTTAATTAATTTAAATTTTATTCTGCCCCTAGCCGGCTAGGTGACATTTAGGCTTTATGTGATTTTAAATACGCTTGAGATGTAGATCTGGCCACATAATATTAAACTTGAGTGTGAAAGGATTAAACATTAAGAAGTTAAACATTGGTAATTTATTATTATGAACCTCAAGTCGATAACAAAAGGTATTTATTAAAATCAGTTACGTACCTACTTATTAAAACAAATACTGGTATATGCTGGTAACTGGTCACCGTCGTACTGGACATATGCAACAGCAGAAGAGTTGCCAATGAATTGTTGATATTGAGGTGAGCTGAATTCTTAATTTGTAGCCGATTGCTGCTGTTTAAAACGATGTGTTATAAAATGAATAAATATTCAATGAGTTCGATAGTTTCATTATAATGTGGGTCAAACATGAACCTTACCTTTACATTACAACAGAGCTACCTATAAACTTTGCTTTTATGATAATGCACTCACGCACAATGGGCCAATCAGAGCGCTTTGAACAGCCTGCAAGCAAATTAAAATTAACGATATTACAACTTACGACAAGAATTTAAATACCATTATTGAATAAAAGAGTTAAATATGTCTGAATCTGTACTTATGTGTATGGCAATAGGCTCACCACTTATTCAATGGTGGGACTTAAACGTAACTGGCAACACCTGGGAGTACATTATACCCCTCTGGTTACCCCTTCGGGGATTACAGGCGTATTCTTACGTTAAAATCTACGAATATTCCAGATAACTTATAGTGTTTATAATTAATGTAACATGATGTGTCAGTAGCCAATAGACTTCAATATCTGTGGACGGTGAAGAACTTCAAGATGAACCAATGAACTCAAATAGGTACTTCATACACTCAAAATATGAGATAACGAGAACATATTAAACGATTTCATGATACATGTATGTACATAACAAAAAATCACTTTATTATCTTTCCCATCAAAATCAAAACAAATATCAATTTCATTAAAGCATAGAACAATGAATAAATAAATTACTTAACAAAATATTTAGTAGGTACAACTCATAAAGGAAGTATCAAACATCAAGACATTTAAGCACTTCCGTCCCAAACAATAGTTTCTCACCACGTAATCTTGGGTACACAGACAGACTACCTCGTATCTCCCAGATACATCTGGTCCCGTGGGCGTAGCAAGTGTGAATCATCCTAGCACTCACGACATGGGACTGCATGTGGTATAAATCCATTAGGTTGCGCCGTTGCATGAAATGGCAAATACGTGGACACCGTTCCATATTTGTTCAGACAATTCGTGCTTATGTTTGTTAGAAAGTTTCGATTATTTGCTACAAATAGCTTTGATCTTGAATTAAGCTGTTACATGAGCTCCTTCGCAGTATCTGAAGCCATGTAGAAAGAAGTTTTTTAATGGACATCATTCATAATTGGCGAATTGGCAGACGTACTTTCAGTCGCCCTCCGACCCGTTGAACCAACGACCTTAAAAAGGCGGCTGGTAGCGGCTGGTTGAGATCTGCAGACAATCATATGTTGAATCACAACTTGGGAAAAATCTTATGTCCAGCAGTGAAACGGAATAGAGTGATGTGATTATAAAAGCGGCCCCCAAAGTTCATAATTCTTAGTATTAGATCTTAAATCATGAGAATCGTTAGAGAATACAAACGCCTAACAATCACAGCGGCATATTTAAATTTCCGTAGCGGCTGAGTTTCATACTATTATTATCAAATAGAAGTAAAAGAGCGCTAATCGTGATGTATAGCGTTTGAGATATCAATTCTGTTTTTTTTAAATATAACGATAGAAAGACTTATCCGCATTGTATCTCCGTGAATCTCTCAGCTACGTCGTGATAGACGACGAAATACAAGCTGCTCTGACTTCTCAATCTAGTTTAAATGAGCCTTAAATGAAAACTACATTATAATCATCTACTGATTCATTATCATCATCAACATCGTCACCATCATCAGCCTTTAGATGTCCACCATTGGGCATAGGCCTCCCCAATCGGCGTCACACCTTCCAACCATTGCCTTTCGAATTTTCCTACCTCGCATATTCACAACAAAATACATATAAACTGCCGCTAACCAACAAGACATACATTGGATAACATTAACTTTACCATATTCGCAACTCTCGCGTCTGTTACAAAAGCCGAGAAAATTACTGTGAACTTTAAATTACAAGGCACTTGTTACCATTGTCTAAATACCAACCGTTTTACACGTCAGCGTAATGGCGCCGTAATGGACTATATGACGCGTAACGTGTAGTAAAACGTAATATGAGTGATGTTGGGGCACCGGGACATTGGGTGTGCTTCCTAACGAAAACATATAGACTGGCTATTTGTGGTGTCTCAATAGTTTAAAGGCTTAGCTATGCGTTGTAGGTTCGATTCCCAGCTGGAACGAATACTAGTGTGACGCGTATTTGTAGTAACTGGACCTTAAATTATATAAAAAATGTTACATAACACCACGCCTATATTTCTCGAAAGGGGTGGGTAGAAGAGTTTGTTACTTCCACTATTCACCATTTGTTATACATCCTTGGAAATAAGGGACGAGTCATACACCGAGTACAAACCTTACTATTATTGACTGTTTCAAATTAGATTTACAAATTGTTACATACATATATGTATGTGCTTTAAGAGTACTCTACTTGTCATAACACATGATCACCTGACATTAGAATGAGGTCGCCTTATGACAAGTTGTCTCAATTAATTGTTAAGAAATAAAAATTTGACCCTTTCTCTTTGAATAATTCTATTTTTATATTCAACAATTATTTAAACAACCATACTTCAAAGACATAAAGCCTTAACAGCTCATTTGGTAAGCGATTACGACCACATTTATCCAGTTCACATCACTTCGTCCACATTACATCTCATGTCTACATTACATCGCATGTCTACATCGCATCGTATGTCTATATCGCATCTGTAATGCAGCCATCACAATTCAAACGGCAAATAAAATTAATTCCTATACATTAAGTTAGCGCAACTTAATGCCGAATACTTGATACTTGTTATAAAATAAATTAAACCGAACGTATCTAACCTTTACGATCCGATTGCGAATTGTATTATCAAAGGAATAGTTATCAGCCAGTGTCTCTGATAAGGTATTGAGCTTTATTAATTGAAACCGCAAACGACTGGAATTACTCGCATATAAATCAAATGTTTTAGCCGGATTAATGATATTAGATTTACTTTCGAAATTATGTTTATTAGTAACATATGTAGGTAAATATTGTAACATATGTAGCATATGTAGGTAAAAAAGAAATTATTTGCATTCTAATACTATATTCTTGTCGTTATAGACACACTGGATCTATTTGAGGGTAGGCAGGGTGCAGTAAGTGTTAAACATATTTAACCTCATAGACCTCATAGACGTACTTCTTGTAAATTGATCCCTCGTGCTTTCATATAAATGATACGTCATGATCGAATGTTCTCAAACAAAATTTTAAAAAAACTATCGTTTATATTACTGTCATAATTAAGAGGAAGCACTGTATAAGATTTTGTAATTGGAACATTTCACAAGTACCTAAACATTATTTAAATGTGTGGATCAAGTAGTTGCTTTTTTGAGACACTTCTTTCCTTTTTTAAAAAACTGTAGACGTACCCAACAGCAACAATCTTTTATAGAGAAATAACTTGATATAGTTTCCGTTCAATCAAAAATGTTTTCTATATTTTCCAAACCGATTAAATATTTGAAATAGGGATACTAAACACTATTAATGTCACTAATATCAATCTCTACAACTAAGATGAGTTCTGAAATAGCCTCTAATTTCTCATGTGACCGTATGTGAGCGAGTCTAGTGCGGTCACCAAACGACATAGCAAATATCGTGTCTCATTCATTCACCTCTCATTCGCTCGTTTTTTCTGTCACATGTGCTTTTAACTTTACGTCTCTCTAGAATGTACGGTTTTTACGATAACATATATTTTACTATGTCGGTTATGTTGAACGTAGGACGAGAATAATTTTTAAAGACAACTGTACACTGATCATTCTTTTAGTGTATTTCCAATATATACGAATACGAGTATAATATAAAGCAATATTATATGTAGAGCACTCCGTCCCCTTTGCCTACCTCGTAAGTGATTTAGCGTGACGATATGCATGTATGTATAATATAGGTATAATGTAACTAACAACCTGTCTCACAAATACGTGGAGTAGTTTTTCAACGTGTGGTCAGCCTGAATAAAAATATCTCTATGCTTATCCATGCCTTGTTTAAAATTATGACTTTGAAACCTCCCGCTCTCCCCTTACATCGATATATTTTGCAATGTGCTGATTATGATAAAATAATATTTGTTGCTTGCAATCCGTATCACATCCGAAAAACGTTTGGAATTTTTATTATCAATCATACTAAATTATCTTTATACCTAACTAAAAATAATTTAGATTATTATTCAAACTTTATTAAAAACAAGAATTGACATTATAATTTTATAATGAGAAATTTAAATAATTATATTGTCCCATTAATTGATAAAAGTATCTGTATAAAATTAGTCTACCAAGCATGGCCACTAACGCTACACTGCCCATGTAAAAGGTCCTCAACATTGCATCAGAAAATAGAAAGCCAATATCGGTTGTATATAATTATTTATAACATACTATCGGGAACTACTTCTCTCGACGACATCGTATTTTAGAAAAACTACCTCATACTGTATTATTTACCTATAATTTTCTCCTTCAATGTTACCATACGTTATATGTCGGTAATTAAAACGCTAGCCGGTCTGTGGTTGTCTGACTGTGAGTGAGAAGCGACGTGTTTCTTCGTAACTGACATAATGAACTATGAATATAAATATGTAGCTTCCGGTCTAGGTAATACAATATACGTACTATATCATGACCCATAGCTCTGTAAGGCTTTGTCACGAGATTCAAAGAGGACACCTATATGAAACAATGGAACGATAAAATATTTAATAACAAATTAATTTAATATAAAAATTATTAATAAGTAATCGCTTTTAATCGTTCAAAAATCAAATTAATACATATTACATTACGCATTTTTTTTTAGAATAGACCAACACTTGACCATAGCCTTGCCTGAACGAAAGCAAAAGTGCGACCTATTCCGCAGCGTGCTTGCCTAGCCAGTACCTATTCACATTGCTTTTAAAAGCTCATTGTAGTTTCTCGCGGGCGATGCGACATGTCCCAACAGGTTGTTGAGAACATTTCCTTAACGCTGCGACGAAGTTCGACGCGAAATAGGTGGCTGGCGTATAATTAACCAATTACTGTGTATGTACTCGTACATAATATGCCTGTTACCCTGCGCGAGTTTATCTCATGTAATTTCAGAAGAAGTTTTATTAAGTATTTACTTAGCCTACTTACATAATATCTGTATTATCTAATACTCGAACACTCAATACTTTGGTTGAGGTTTGCTCATAGTAACAGAAGTATGTCGCCTAATCCAATGTTATTATGTGAAATCTGTTCACGTTTATAGTATATATCGGCGTAATTTACTTTTTTTTTCGAGATCGATTTCACGTCCGTCTACTACTGTCAACTGGCTAGTGTCAAAGCATTAATAGACATATGAGGTCTGACATGAATGATGACATTTTACTTCTAACAATCGGACTTTCAGTATAGACATCTAATTTCAATATCACACACTATTATAATTGCAAGTTGTAAGATTAAATATCGTCGTGTCTTGATTTTTCAATCTACCAGCTAAAATATAGATTAAACAAATAGCACACAAAAGAGAAGATATTGATACAGAAAATTCATCTTTTTCTTCACGTCAAGTAACAAACATTAGTACTTACATCGAACTCTATATCAGATTCTACCACCTATTAATGCAATGTTTATTAGTTCTTCTATAACATCTTACACTAAGAGGATTGAGGACCTACTTGCCTAATGGCATAATATCCCAGCCAACCCTGGGTAATGGAGAGAACGAGCGTTAAGTTAGGTTGATGCATACTGCAGAATAATTATTAAATACATACATTATTTGCCATATGTTTAACTGATTAATTCATGACCAGTTTTGGTATGGTCTTTATAAATTGTTATAGTAATTGGTGTAATTTCATTGAATCTTTTTAATTAACAAAAAATAAATAAAATATATTTATGCAAATTATATACATATATGAAGAGAGTTATAAGTATAGAAGAAGCACTGGTCTGAAAGGGTTGATATTTCATCATCATACTTTCTCCCGGCAAGGACCTAGCGTGATGTTATAACAATACATTTATGTACAGATATACTTACGATATATTCTCTACGTACAAGTTATACACGATTTTTCCCTTTATCTATATAAAAGGCGATTAAGAGTGTGCTTAATGAAGTGGCTGTTAAAATGTGTTTGCATTTAGCGGGCATTATGCATTTAGTTTAATCAAATATTGCTTAGCTTGCTCGATTTACTGACTTGTACGCCTTCAGGGTCTAAATGTATGTATATGTATGTAGATTTTGTTTGTTATTTCTTTATTTGTTGAATGTCATAAATTTTTAATTATTATGTATACTTTAATTAATAAGACCAGAAATAAACGTATTTTCTTTGTTTATTAAGTATGATTATATTAGTATTATCAGCGTGACCGCATGACGAAAGACTTTAGAAGATCTGAAACTAGTCGCTTCATCAGAAAAAAAAAACCACTTCTACATATGACTACGTTCATATACTTCTTAAGATGAAATTGTTTAATGTTTCATTAAAATATTCTTTAGAGAGGCTTTGAAATGGAAGGTATATAAAACATCGGACATACAGTACCAAGGGTGTGTTACATATTTACGGTATTGTACGTAATAATAATAATGTCTTAGGACATTTTCACACACGAGCACCTTGATCCCAAATGGTGAAGCTAGAAAAATGCTTTTGTAGAACATAGCACTACGGAAACCAGATAATTGATAAACCACTTAAATATTTTCCTCACGATATTTTCCTTCACCAGTACACCAAGTAAAGTTTAATCAATAGAATTTGAACAATAGAATTTTAGTGTCAGTGGCAATAGCAGAATTTATATTTAATTGTCCTTTAAGGATGCCATCGCGGGGAACCTAGTCTGGTGTTCTCTTTAACTATACACCAGACTAAGAAGAGAAACTTTCTCTTAAATAATCACTAGATTATTTAAGAGAAAACTCTGTTGATGGGTATCTCATGTGAAGTCAAAAGTACATTATCTTTGATATTGAACAGAATATTACTATCATCAGTTGAGATCGTAGTTAAATAAAAGCGTATGGGTATCAAGCAAAACCTGACGTACTGCTACATTCATTCATACTCCGCTCTCCGGGTTCGGAGACGTCTAATTCCCGCGTCAACCACTATCACACCTAAACAATCACCACAGCTGAGCCTTGACAAATATTACAACAAATATCTCAAACATATCTCTAATTTAGGAACAGTTAAATAACCAATCAGCGGGTGGTCCATCGAGGTAAATTCGTAATGTAATATACTAACATATCCAGTATTGAGCAATTAAACAAATGTAAGTTATTCGAGCCTACGCGGACAGATATGTGCCCGCGCATTTGAACGCAAATGAACAACGCGTGCGAAATGGCCTGCAGTTTTGAAACCGGGCATTAAGATTATATATGGGATAATTTCAACATTATCATTACAATATATCATTACTCGCGCCAAACTTGCTTTCGTAATTGCAAAGACAGATTGGCCGTTAAGGTTTTATTGTCAATGCGTAAATTGGAATGTACACTTTGTAATAACTCTTTATGTATATAAGCGTTTTTACGATGAATATTTAAAGTTAATGGCATGTTCGGAACACAACTAATTATCAGTATGCGATGGACAGAGTTCGATTCCGGTTTAAAAATTATATGTGAACTATTAAGTATAAGAATTTTTCATAAAATGACGCTTGGAAGTCGTGTTCATTTTAGCATACGAAAATGACTCAATTCAACTCGTTCCGTAAGAAAGCGAAATACTGTAAATTGCTGTCGTTGAAACAGATTACATATACATATGCATGTTCATAAAGTTACAGTTACGTTGGACTCCTGCACAACCTGCTTTCCGCACGGGAGGAAAGCTTTGACTTCACCGCAATCAGGAGTTTCCACCGGCCGCGGGCGACCGGCGCTCGTAAACTAAGCCCTACGTGTGATAGAGAGTGCGCTCATCGTTTAAGTATCGCATATTCTTAAATCTCGCCGTATCTGTATCATTTATCGGTAAACTGGCTCTGTCCGGCTACCGGAATATGAGCGTATCGGAACGTGTTCTTCTTCCGGGCCTGCTGTGCCCAACATTTCAGGGTAGGTTTTAATTTTCAAATATCATTTGTTTTTTCATCTACACTGTAAATTTGTACGCAATATTTAACACCCGACTATTATACTCGTACATCTAAACAAAGTATGCAATGTTATTTAAATTTAGTACAATATGACAACAATAATTAATTATGTTGCTAATGAATTATTTATTTATCCATCACTAATTCTGTAAATCATCTAAAACCATAGAAAATACAAAAGATTAAATAACGCTGAAAAACAAAATGTGTCTACGCAACAGAATAGATTACGATCCACGAGGCAGTTAATTCATTCATGCTAGTTCTCGATGCAGCCGCGATTGTCCGGAGGGCGCCACTAGCGAGCCACTAATAAGCTGCGCCCGCGCACCGGCTTGGCACACATTCGCTCCCTTTATTAGCAATTCTGATATGCGAAAGCGATATTGTGGTCACATAAGTGGAACTTAGCTCAGTGCACCGTTTCATTTTATCACACAGATATTATTACCGATAGGCCCCTAATAGAATGTTGGAATTACGAAGCGATAAACTGTTATTGGCCACATAAAATGGGTTGACGTAATAAGCCGTGAGTTTCATATATTTGTCTGACTAATCGGCCATTTTGTGCGGATTATGGCGGGGCTCATTTGCATGTGCGATTCGGAATCTATTGAGAAATTCCATCTATGCTTAGTACGACCCTTAGTAATGTTATTGGCCTATCAATTCGCACTGTCTTAGCTCTTTCAATGCAAAATAGGTATAAAATTTAGCTGCACACGTCTTGAATGGCACTCGAAGTCGTGCAAGCTCAGACCCTAAACACGATACATGTGTCAACGGCTACTTATTTAAATACTGCTTTTGCCTACGACTTTGTTTTCGGATCTCACGTTTTCATGGCGCAATTCTTTGTGCTTTTGTTTTTATATAAACAATGATGTATTGATACTGAAATAATATGTACGTACGTAGTGAACAATACAGATATGTTCGTCACTTGAAGATGTATCCTAAAAAAAGTGAAGAAATTACACATTACAATCTCATCATCATCATCATCAGCCTGTATCAATCCCCTGCCGGACTACTGCTTGAGGCATAATATTTTGCAACTTACTCGTACATTGTCAATTGTACTTACATAAAATTGTTAAATACGATTCTGCTCTAAGTATGAGAAAATGTGAGATCACAGTGTCCATGTCTCCCTAATCTCTATGTAATGAAGAATAAACCTTTACACTACTGTTACTTTGCTGTAATATTACCCCTGTAAATTCTGAAAGGGTAGACAGAGAAGTGTAGTCTCTCCTACATTTTGCAATTTACGTCTAAGTACCACCAATAAGTAGGTGGTAAGACTATTGCCATACAGCGGGCCCAAAAGCAGATTTCTAATCACTATTATAAATTTCTACTACAAAATCTAAGTTAGAAAAAATCCAATAGCACCTAACCCGGGACTTGAACCCATAACCTCTCGTTGAACCGTCGCCTTGCAACTACTCGACCAACGTGGTAGTCTACTTTATTATTATACTAGCGGACCCGGCAGATGCCGTCCTGCCCGGATAAGCAGTGTTACATTCAATATTTTATTTTAAAATTATTTCTGTGTAGCTTTAACCATTAAGGT
>DWMG01005511.1:0-10149 GCA_018244855.1 Elbella merops | reverse complement strand
GTCGAACGGAGCGCGGAGAGTTCTACAACCTCTTCAGGTTGACTAAATCTCATATAATTTATTACGCGTACATTCAATAAGTCCTTTGAACTAAATCAAAAGGCCCTCTAATTATTATTATGTAAAAGAACCTCACGAACATGCCACAAAACCACCCTCGTCCCTTGATATCCGCAACACATCAGTCGCTCTCCACGCATTAAGACATGGAGCCCTTATTTTTGCCCAGACCCTGTCTATAATCAGACCTACATGCAAAAGAGGCGAAGCGCGTTGGAAACAAAAGCGATTACTTCTTACCGCCGGGGGTGAGCAGTGGCGCAAAAACAGAGGCGTCAGAACCCTCACAGTGCCAAGGACCTCTTGTGACAACCCTATATTTGAAACGGGAAATGTTTATTTGGCCGTTAAGGAGGTTTGGTCTAATTGCAAGGAATGAATCTGAACGGTTACTCAGGTTCTCGGTTTTATTGTTTGCTACCAGTCGATTGTATGTTTGCGCACGATGCCAACAGGCACTACCTGAATAGATCTCGGTTTCATTGTTGTTTTATGAGTTCGACGGAAACACAAAAAGTAATAAAAACCCAATAATTTAAGTCATTTGATTTATCCATCCAAGAACCAATCGCATAAATACTATGATTGATTTTTTTGATAGGTGTACATTTACGAGAGAACAGATTAAAAAAAAATCCTAATACATGTTGTAATTATACCCGAGAAACTTTTAGATATACCTATCTAATGTGTACTTAGTATTTACAAGCAACATGTAACTGTAGTCGGCGTTTCAACCCCTATGTCATTGTCAGTCTAGCTGCCTACCCATCAGTCTCTGTCAGACAAAATACAAGTACAGTGCCACTAAGCTTCGAGGCAAAGAGTAATGCATCAATGTCACACACTTTCTCTTCGTTGAACAAGTGACCAAAACTGTATTTCTGTAAAACAATGAACAATTACAAAATAATAATAATAATAATAATGATAATCCTATTCGTCACTATAAAAAATAGCAGTAGACAAGATGAAGGACTACTTCAACAGCTTAAAGTAACTTTGAATAGTACTAATAATTAATATTGTTTTCTACATACAGACTTATCCTAAAAAATAACATTATTCAAATACTAGACCAGCTTTATTAAATAATGTTTAACGCATTAAAAAGAGAAATTCACAACAAGAATATTAAGCCTGGGCACAACTGTGCTGTAGTAAGACGTGAAATGGAATCTCAATTAGCATGACTCGCGATCAGGTAATCGCAGCGCCGAGTTAGGAATATTGTACTAATATACATTGGCAGTGTTATAAACAATACTAAAAAGGCAGTCTTAAAAATAACTAATGCTAACTAATAGCAGTATATAACTGACTAATATATAACGGACACTAATATTCCTATTCAAGGTTTGTTACAAAAGTCCAATGACCACCGCAACCACTAATGACTGTTGCCTACTCGTTTGTTGTTTTCTTCGTGTATAAATAAACAAATCTCTAAAAGTAGTGTCGAATGTTCAGTAAACTTTACATTGTATTATTTTTTTTTTATAGAATAGGGGGCAAACGAGCAAACGGGTATACAACTTCAATATAGTTTAATAGTTTATATTTCAACACTAACATCCCTCATATTAGGGACCCATTAGCCATTAGCCATTAAATAATAATTTTCATCCCTGTAGTATAATATTTTAGTTCTAATAATGTTGTTAATAAAAGAGGGTGACGTGGGGGAAAATATATACTTATACAAATATACTAATAAGTTCGTAAAGAGTCATGTTATATTGCAATACTTAATAGAAAATTCCAGAAGATTCTATATGAATCACAATGCATGAAATACCCAGAGCCGGATTTTGAAGAGGACAGAATTTTATGTTCGCTACTCATTTATACCGTTTTCTAATTTATTCCAGAAGTTAATATATTTGTATTATTGTTTTACTAGAAGAAGATAACAGAACTACAAAAAAGTTAGTTGTTCTTTGGCATTCAACTGAAGGCCACCATTTAAGGTAGATTTTCAAAAAGTTTTTAAAATACACTAAAAACTTAGTACAGGGGTAGGTATACTGATACCTTGAATCTGGATGTCGAACGTAAAAGAGTTCAACAATGGTAATATTTACCTATTCGATGTTAATATCAACACCACATTTAATTATTAGACATAACCATATATGTCATCACGCCAGTTCCTGCGCAGTACCTAAAGGAACCACATCGGGTCGGCAAATATAACGAATATTAGACGCTCAATGCACCCCGTGATTTTAAAAACGTTTCATAATTTAAATTTAATTTATAGAAAAAATTCAAAATCTATGACATCAGATTTGCGTAAAGCCGTCAGTATGAAATATTTCGAATTTTTAATTGCGTCACACCGCGCGAAGCAGTGGACGCCACGCGAGCAATTATTTCGCACCCCTCGAGGGTAACCCACCCTAAGAATACGCGTGCATATCTCTATATATGTAAGTTATGGTTAGGGTTGGGGTGTAATTCGGCAATGCCTGAGCCGTGTTTATTTGGATAGTAAAAGTAGTTCGTTTCAATTCGGTTTGACGCTTTATGGACCCAGATACCGCTCAGTTATCACTTGATAATACATTTAAATTATACGCGGAATACTGTTAATAAGCTACTCTACTAAGATAAGCTACTCTATAACTTCATAATAACGGTCATTTAGCCTTTAATCCTACTGATTCATTTGTCATAATTCTCATCCGAATCTTACGTCTACTTGATATCCCATATACATAACCAAAAATCCATAACCAATAACCATAATCAACAATCCATAACCAATCTAGTTGTAGTCGGGTTGTAAAAATCAATTAATATTACATGAAGTTTGAAAGGAAAGGCCTACGTCCAGCAGTGGAACGGAAAAGACTGACGTCATGATGAAGTTTCAAAATCTACGTTTGGTACGAAGCAATTGTTATTGATTGCATGTCGTGGTTGTTGGCTGCACGTGTGTACTTGAGACTATCAGTCCTCGGGACAAGCAGCGCGTGTTTTACCAACTTCGAATACGACATATAATTACTGACCGTAGACAAGTAAAGTTATATAGCTTTATTTCGCTGCAGAAACACACGAGAGATGTTTTAATGCAGATTCATTACGCTTCCTTGAGTTTAACAGTTATCGCGAATCAGACTGTGACACAACCACACGTGACTAATACATATGTACATATATGGGCGAAATATACTCGGAACTGCCTCGTCGATCGAGCGAGTTCAAGCGTGACTACTGAACAAGAAGTCATGGGTTCGATGCCCGGATCCATTGGGCTTATCAAATTAAAAATAAAAGTGCAAAAACTTGCATAATAAATATAATAAAATAATTTATTTATCTAGATGGATCCCGCCGAGCGTGAATGATGACTGCATCACAAACGGAGCAAAGAGGGCGATTTGGAAATGTGTACCAAAAAGTAGGTCCATTTTGTTAAATGCGTAAGTAATGAAGGAATAGTTACAAATATTTTGTTGTTTTTTCTTTGTTACCTTTTAATGATACTGAGAAGTTCGTCCAGGATTAAACACAAGCGTATAAGTAGATGCTTATTGCTACTTCTTCATTGCCCCACAACTTCATTGCCCTATTAGGAACGAAGCAAAAACTGAAGGAAATTAAATCTTAAAATGAGGTGTGTAGTATCTGTTTGGGTGAGGTACGACATACGATATATAGATAATTTGGTTTTAATTTTGAGGATATTTAGATGTTTGGAATTCGTTTCGAAAGGCTGTGTTAGCTAAGTTTTGTGTAAGCTGTTGTGATGTGAACAATGTTTCTTTGAATGACTTAGATCTTCAATACCTATTATATGTAATGAAACTACGAGTATTCGGATTTGTGGGATTTTAAGGTTCATTGAGTGTGTGATTTAATCACCAAATATCAAACAATTACTTTATTATTAAATGAAATTGTTTGAATGTTCAATTTCAAAGATTATGTATACGATGGCGACGAGTTCAATAATATCCGTTGGATGAAAAACGACATCGCCGTCGTCAAAGTGGAAGACAACTTTAACTTCAACAAGCGCGTCCGCGGCTGCGACTTCATCCCTAAGAAGATAGGGTTTAACAACCACAGCGCCGATTTGGAAAATCCTGGAACTGTTGGCTCCATTGCCGGTTGGGGGTCCACTAACAACTTCGGAGATGTAAGTGTGAATTTTGTTATTCCTGGTCCTAATCTTGTCCTACTTGCACCTTATACTATCACTTTTAAAAACCGTTAGAAGTACTACTACGGTATGGAACCCTAATCCAAGAATAGGACAGTTCTAGAAACTGGCCAATTTTAATCAAAACATCAAAAATTTTAACAGCAGTATTAAGAAACGTCTGTAATATCAAACAGAAATTCAACAGACTCAGTCACATGGCCTTTTATGAAAAGTGTATCCGTTGATCTGCTATCAGTATGTTACTTCTGTAAAATAAAAAAGTATTAGATCTAGAATCGACTGAATTACATTACGACTGAATTATGTGTTCACAATATTACACATCATTATGGTCATGAAAATATCTATGTGATCAACTATTAGTTACTCAGTGTTGAAAAATTCCTCAACAACTTGCGACCATATTAACCTATCTGTGATGTTACACAATATAACATCAGAATATTTCCCGATTCTTCAGGTATTCGAAAGAGCCACAGTGAATTCGCCCGAACTGCTAGAAACTGAGGTAGTTCTCATATCAAAGAGGAACTGCAAGAAGCGTTGGCCGGAACGCTACCACTACATAATTGATGACAGCATGATTTGCGCTAAAGATGGCGTAGACTCCGACACTATCAGTCAGATCTGTATGGTGAGTTTCTATAACTGGCACAGAAGAGTAATGATTTTAATTATCTTCTATCGTGCTTGTAATATGAGTAGTTACTTGCCTTGCCTTAATTAGTTGTCATCTCGATATATCACATCTTCGTCTAGTCAAATAAGAATGAGATTACTAAATATAGACAAAAATAAACTATAAAATATTAATAACTATGAATTTTTTTGTGTCCGCACCAGATAATTATGCGGCAAAGCTCCTGCCTTAAGCCTCATTCTCTGTCTGTCGTCTCTGTACAATAAGCCTCCTGCTTATTGTACTGTTAACCAGCACATAGCAAATGACAGAGCATTCAATGTAATCGTTTTATTATGAACTACCATGAAACCTTCATCGCTTACAGGTCTTCATTATTTTCTCTAGACTTTGTGAAGTCTGAGAACCGTTCCTAAAGTAGGGTGGCAGACTAGGGCCTTAACCCTTATCATTCTGAGTAAATTATCATTTCACTGCATTCAATAAAATGAGCACAAAACTACAGGAACAAGAAGTGAGCTGCAAGGAACTGGTGTACTCAGACGAAAATGAAGACACAGCAGCATCTCGAAGATTCATCGTGAATCCTAATGAATTGGCGGTACACACAGCTGCTCATGTGAATCTGTCTAGGAGGGCAGGTGGAAAGACTTCCGGAGGGTTTTGCGAGGTAGGTCTTCTGTTTGACAATATCGAATTTAAAGTAAACCAAAAAGTAGCTTAAGTTATTATAGAGGGAATATACTCCACGTACAAATAATTAGATACGAAATTTTACGTCATGTAATCAAGAATTACGAAACGAATAATTGTTATCGTACTTAAATTTTTTGCCTCACAGCATTAGGCTCTTCAACAAAGGCATAAAAAGAGCTTTCCTTCAGGTTGAGTAACGCATAGCAATTTTTGGGTGTTCTGAATGTCCATAAAAGTCAGATATCAGTTACCAACAGAAAGCGTATTGAACTTAACTAGACCAAAATTATATTAAAGAAGCGTTTTCTTCCAGAACGACCACGGCGGTCCGCTGGTCGTGGGCCGGGGTCCGACTGCGACAGTTATTGGCATCATCTCCGCATGCCTTACGACTAACGTCACACAGAAATGTTACGGTCCCTTCCTCTACACCAGCGTGTGGAGGAACCGGCATTTGATTACCTGTGCCATCGATAAGGAAAAGGAGTTCGTGCATTCTCGTTCTTTATATAATATAAAAGGACTTCCAGCGCACAAATCATCTGATGAAACCTTAAAATATTGAATTATGGTATCATCATCATTATCATCATCGGCCTGGTCCCGTTCACTGCTGGACATAGGCTTCTCCGATGGCACGCCACTGAGCTCGATCTTCAGCTCTTTGCATCCAACCACTGCCAGCTTACTTTGCATATATCGTCCTTCCACCTAGCTGGAGGCCGCCCTACGCTACGTTTGCCAAGTCGCGGTCTCCACTCCAGAAGACGTCTGCTCCAGCGGCTATCGGTTCTGCGACAGATGTGACCAGCCCACTGCCACTTCAGCTTGCTAATCCTTTAGGCTATGTCGATAACTTTGCTTATCTGTCGGATTATTGTATATGGTGATTTATTAGCACTGATGAAGAAGATATCTCAAATCCTCGATTTAGTTAAAATACCAACAACGTTAAGTTACATATAATGCCGTTATTAACTAAAAGACCAAATTTTCTGCCCTCTGTTGTATTTTAAAGCATTATATATAATTATTTTCGTACGTGAGGATATTCTAAGGCACACTTTTGCCACTCTTTTTGTGCTTAACTCAAAGACGATAGGTAAATCAGTAACTGAACCCTGAAACAGCCGTCAACAGTCAAATTTTCTCAAATTGTTTCAGGATGCAATGTAGACGGTACTTGAGGACTAAAGGCAACCAAGTGAGCGAGACGACCTTCGACTGGTCTGATCATCCGGATAGGTACGGTTTTTGTTGGAACTATAGAAATATATGTATCTATATATACTCGTAAATACCATTACAATATAAAATCCAAAAGCATAAACATTGTGCACCACTATGAAATAGGAAGAGAACCTATTGCCATACTTCAATATACTTATTGTTCCTTTCAAAATCGGCTGCGCATTAATTGCCCCTACTAATACTCGTACAAACGAAACTAACCATTTCCCATCGGAACAATATCGTACATTTCCGATAAGTTTTTAATTATTACTTTCTCCAAGGAAGTACTTATTTATTATATTTTAAGCACTAAAGTTACAAAAAATAAAACACACATGTAAATTGTAAATATTTTTTTAATAACAATCATTTACAGGCAAAAAAGAGCCAGGAGTGTAGAATTTGAGGAATTCGAAACTGAAGTGACGACAACCACCCCACAGTATATATATAAATCACGGGGTCGCTCTAAATATAGGGGATAAATAAAAGTAATAAATCATTTTAAAAAAATCCACGTGTTTGTTTTCTTTTTCTTTCTCGATTCTTCGATCTTTTCCTTCTTCTTCCTCGCCTGTGATCCCCGAAGAGGTAAACAGAGGAGTGTAGTACACACCCGTTTCATCGATTTCGTTTACTTTCCACAATGGGTAGCTGGTAAGCCTATTGCCACAGCGGATTCAGGTCCAGACTCAGAGCCACCACTAGAAAATCCAAGTTAAAAAACCAATAATAATTCAAGTTATTTGTTACCAATTTGCAATTATAAGATACAAAAAATTTAGACGACGTAAAATAATTATGGTCAAGTTTACCCGTTGACACCCACAAGAGCAGCAGTTCTATCTACGCAGCTTCAATTACTCGTAATTGTCAATAAGGGAATAAAATTAGTTAATAGTACCAATATGTCATATTAGCAAGAATGTAGTAGCTGTTCGTAGGTATCTGTTCTCTTCGAACCTGGACATTAATGTGTAGGTACCCTAAGCCTTCCAAACATACATTTTAGATGGAAATACAAATAGTTTTAATAACAATTAGTAGATCACCTTTACATTCTTTGAAGCGGCGTGGCTGCTACGTCGAGTCGGTCAGGTTTCTTCACAAGTTGGCCTGCGTCATTGGAATGCATTCGATAATTAAAGTCAATACCACGAAATTGTCAACTTAGTATCGAGAAATGAAATTGTTCAAAATGCACCTGTCACTGAACAATAAATCATGACGAATGTGTTTTTTTCTAATACAAATCTGATATTTTTAAGCTTTTTGATTATATGCCGCATTTTTGGTACGTATCGCTTTTATTAATTTCATTTGCATTCCAAATTTTTAAAATATGTAATTTAACACAACTTAATGAACCGCTGCATATAATGCTAATATATTACACATTTTCAGGAGTGCTATCGATTGAAACAGCCACTACAATACCGCCAGATGTGCGCGATATTATTAAAGAAACCAATGTAACTGATGTACAAGACATTCTGAATGGTACCCGAAGAATTATTGCTGGTGAAAAAGTTATGAGCGACAGACCTTACATGGTAAATGTCAACTACTCTTAAGTTTCACATCTAATGGCATCATGATTTAATCAATTTACTTTCAATAATTCACTGTCATTCTTCTACGATCTCCTGATAGTTACAGATAGTTGGCAGAAGTTGAACAAAATGATAATGGCATGATAAGAGAGTAACTATTTACTAAAGTTTATCACCAAAAATTGAACCTAGCCAATATTCCAGGTATATTTAAAGCTGCCATCAACTAACAAAAAGTACAAAGAGTATCGAAATTGGCTATGTGGAGGCGTGATTGTCCACCAGAATTTCATCCTCACTTCCGCTGCGTGTATTGAAGACGCAAAACATTTTTATGTTGTTTCGGGGACTTATAAGTACGTACCTAAATAAGGACAACTCATGACACGTTTTAGCGTGCAGACATATGCTCGAGAAACTGGCAAAGGGCCATTAAATGCTCTATCAAGATACTCTAGAGAAAAAATAGCACAGATTGAACCTAACACAGAATATATTTTTTTCAGTGATTCTTGAAAAGAACAATTATTAAATTCTCCAGTAAATAGGCAATTCTTCTGACTTTGCTAGTGTCTTTGTGCGGTGTACACGCTTTAACTTGTGGCCAGTATACACTTAACATTTGTGTAGTTAGATAAAATTGTCATATAGAAGATAGCCAACAATCTACCGCGCTTGAGACAAATCTGAACGTTATATTTGAAATACTTTGAAAACCTAAATCATATTAAAATATCGTTTTTCTTAGATACGACGAGGAGTTTGACCGTTATAACAATCCTTGCATTAAATACGGTGCAAAGAAAGCAATATGGAAGTGTATTCCAAGAAGTAAGTTTATAGTTTCTATATGTTACAGTACTAACTACATTATTGTTTAATCACTATGCAGCCAAAAGACAATCATTTTTTCCTTTTAAACAAGTATTTTCTTATAATAATAATGATTGGACATAAATCATGGTAATCGTGTTCAATTTGATCATGATATGTGTTGTGTAATCTTTCTGCATGTACATATTCTTTCTCCGCTCCGACACGTTTAGTATTATTACAACACATTGTATCCAAAAACTTTCTATACGAGTACCAACGAAGAATTAACCAGGTTTGATAAACAGATTACGTGTTCGACGGTCACGAAAACGACAATCTAAGGTGGATGAACAACGACATTGCGATCGTCAAGGTGGAAGACGAGTTTGATTTCGGCGCCCGTATTCGAGGTTGCGACTTCATCCCCCAGCCTATTAAATACAACAATCAAAGCAAAGCGCTGGAGAATCCAGGAAATGAAGCTACTATTGTTGGTTGGGGCAGCACCGAGAAATATAATGATGTATGTATAGAATGACTAAGCAACTCGTTTTAACAATCTTTTTTTAACTATTACCTCTCATGTTTTATCTGTATGTACTTACATACTTAGGCAACAGTATCTCTGTTAGATAAATATATTTTCGAATATTTTTCATTAGCCCTTTTTTGAGTACAATCTATTGAGATTAGACTACTTTATATATCCAATTATTATATTATTATATCCAATTATTATATTATTATATCCAATTATTATATTCAAATTCTTCCTTCGATTTTCACGATTTTTATTTGTTATATCATGAGTTGTTTTATTGCAGTGGGTGAATCAGCGTTCAAAATCTTTTTCACAAGATCTCCTTGAAGCAAATGTTCTTATTATGAATAAGAAAACGTGCAAGAGACGTTGGGGTGCCCGATACGCAAGTGTTATCGACAATTATATGATTTGCACCAACGATAACATACCA